>JAPDVU010000014.1:753633-858633 GCA_026230045.1 Corynorhinus townsendii
TCCAGCTGTTGAAAGGGCGTCAAATATTCGCTAACCTGACCCTTCCTTGAGTTTACCTGGCCAAGTCCACACCGGCGGCTGCGTCTCAGCTTCTAGCCTTACAACTGGCCGGCCCGCTGATGAAGTAACCAGGAACTGGTGGCTTGAGGACCCAGGAGTTCTCGGCTCACGTGACCAAACACTTCCGGCACCTGGCCCCTCCCCCTAATGAAGTAAGCAGGTCCTGCCTCCCAAACTACCTTTGCTCCCCTGGCTCACCTGACAACTTTCAAGTATGCCCAAAGACGTGAATCCCAGTCATACTTCAGGCTGCCAACTGGGCCTTCACCTGTAGGAAGTAAAGAGTTGTGGCTACCCACATAAGTCACCGTCCAGCCCCCACAACCCAGGGATCACAGGACTCTCTCGGCTATTTCCACGTCCCTGGCACCTCGGACCAACCTGCAGTTGGACACTTGGAACATCCCCCATATTTTTCAGACACAGCTCTTCGTTTGCTGTCCCACTGAGCAACACTGCCCGGGCTTCCTTTAAGACCCAGACAGCCATTTCTCTTCTGGCAGCAAACTCCACTACCCTCCACTGTCACTAATGGGTAGGGAGAACTGATGGCCAACTTTCGTCATAACTCCATTAATAGGCCCTTCTCTTAAAACTTGGAACTAATTGGTGCCATCCAGGGACCTGGAAAAACGGGGAAGTGAGGCTTTGGCGGCCCCTTGTGACCCTCCTCCTAATTAGGTGACCCAACCTGCCTATCAACTAGAACACCTCCAGCTGTTGATAGGGCCTCCAGTGTTCCTCACATAACCCTTCCTTGTGTTGACCTGGACAAGTCCACCCAGGCAGTTAGGTCACAGCTTCTGGCTCCCACCTGGCCAGAACCCTGATGAAGTAACCAGGGCTAGGTGGTGAGCAGGTCAGGAGGCCCGGGCTCACGTAACCAATTAGCACGGACACCCGCCCCATCACCATGATGACGTAAGTAGGTTCTGCTTACAAAACGACCCCACCTCCTCTAGCTCAAGTGACAACATCCCGGTATTTCTAAAAACTTGACTCACGAGGCCAACTTCAGGCTGACACTTGGGCGCTCCCCCCTCCCAAGACAAAAAGAGGTGTGGCTGCGCAACCGAACAACACTGGAAACCCAACGCCCAAGCATCTTAGGACTCTTCTGGGTATTTCCGAGGCCCTGGCACCTCTGACCAACATCCAATTGGACACCTGGAACTTCCCCCATGTTTCTGAGACACGGCTGGTCTTTTGCCTGAGCATTGAGCCACAGTGGCCGGGTTTGTGTGAAACCCCAGACAAGCAATTCCTTCTTGCAGCATATTCCAGTCCTCTCCAATGTCACAAATAGGTGGGGCGCCCTGAGGGCCAAATTTCGACCTCAGGCAATGCAGAGGCCCTTCCTTGATGAATTGGAACTTCTTGGTGCCATCCAGGAACAGGGAAAAACAGACAAGTTGGGCTTTGGCGACCCCTTGTGACCGTCTTGCGAATTAGGTGACCCAACCTGCCTGTCCACTAGAACAACTCCAGCTGTTGATAGGGCCTCAAATATTCGCTAACCTGACGCTTCCTTAAGTTTACCTTGCCAAGTCCACACCGGCGCTGAGTCTGAGCTTCTAGCCTTCCAACTGGCGGCCTCCTGATGAAGTAACCAGGAACAGGTGTCTTGAGGACCCAGGAGTTCTTGGCTCACGTGACCAAATACTTCCGGCACCCGGCCCTTCCCCCTAATGACCTAAGCAGATCCTGCTTTCCAAACTACCTTTGTTCCACTGGCTCACCTGGCAACTTTCAAGTATGCCCAAGGAAGTGAATCCCAGGCAGATTTCAGGCTGCCAACTGGGCCCTCACAGGTATGAAGTAAAGAGTTGTGGCTACCCACATGAGACACCGCCCAGCCCCCACCACCCAGGGATTACAGGACTCTCTCGGCTATTTCCACATCCCTGGCACCTCGGACCAACCTGCAGTTGGACACTTGGACCATCCCCCATATTTTTCACACACAGCTCGTCGTTTGCTGTCCCAATGAGCCCGGGACACTGCCCGGGATTCCTTTAACCCCCAGACAGCTATTTCTCTTCTGGCAGCTAACTCCAGTACCCTCCAGTGTCACTAATGGGTAGGGCGACCTGATGGCCAACTTTCGGCGTCACTCCATTAATAGGCCCTCCCTTGAAGACTTGGAACTTCTTGGTGCCATCCAGGAACCTGGAAATACGGGGAAGTGAGGCTTTGGCGGCCCCTTGTGACCCTCATCCTAATTAGGTGACCCAACCTGCCTATCAACTACAACACCTCCAGCTGTTGATAGGGCCTCAAGTGTTCCTCACATAACCCTTCCTTGTGTTGACCTGGACAAGTCCACCTTGGCGGTTAGGTCACAGCTTCCGGCTCCCACCTGTCCAGCAACCTGATGAAGTAAACAGGGTTAGGTGGGGAGCGGGTCAGGAGGCCCGGTCTCACGTGACCAATTAGCACGGACACCCGCCCCATTCCCATTATGACGTAAGTAGGTTCTGCTTACAAAACGACCCCACCTCCTCTAGCTCACGTGACAACATCCCTGTATTCCTAACAACTTGACTCACGCGGCCAACTTCAGGCTGACACTTGGGCGCTCCCCCTTCCCAAGACAAAAAGAAGTGTGGCTGCACGGCCGAACCACACCGGAAACCCAGCGGCCAAGCATCTTAGGACCCTTCTGGGTATTTCCGAAGCCCTGGCACCTCTGCCCAGCATCCAATAGGACACCTGGAACTTCCCCCGTGTTTCTGAGACATGGCTGATCATTTGCCTGAGCATGGAGCCACAGTGCCCGGGTTTGTGTGAAACCCCATACAACCAATTCCTTCTTGCAGCATACTCCAGTCCTCTCCAATGTCACGAATAGGTGGGGCGCCCTGAGGGCCAACTTTCGACCTCAGGCAATGCAGAGGCCCTTCCTTGCTGAATTGGAACTTCTTGGTGCCATCCAGGGACAGGGAAAAACAGGGAAGTTGGGCCTTGGCGACCCCTTGTGACCGGCTTGCGAATTAGGTGACCCGACCTGCCAGTCCACTAGAACAACTCCAGCTGTTGAAAGGGCCTCAAATATTCAGTCTCCTGACCCTTCTTTAAGTTTACCTGCTCGAGTCCACCTGGTAGTTGCGTGTCAGCTTCTGGCCTTCCAACTGGCCGGCCCACTGATGAAGTAACCAGGACCAGGTGGATTGAAAACCCAGAAGTTCTGGGCTCATGTGACAAATTACCTCCGGCACCTGGCCCCTCCCCCTAAGGACATAAGCAGGTCCTGCTTCCAAAACTACCTTCCCTCCCCAGCTCACCTGACAACATGCAGCTATGCCCAAGGACCTGGCACTGGGGGCACACTTCAGGCTGCCACCTGGGCCCTCACGGGTATGAAGTAAAGAGGGGTGGGTATCCACATTAACTCCCGCCCAGCCCCAACTGTCCACGGATTACATGACTCTACCGAGTATTTCTATGGTCCTAGAACCTGGGATCAACCTGCAGTTGGACACTTGGACCATCTCCCGTTTATTGAGAAACAGCTCCTCGTTCCCCGAAGCACTAAACCCCATTGCCCGGGCTCCCGTTCACACCCAGACACCATTTCTCTTCCTGTAGCAAACTCCAGTCCCCTCCACTGTCACTAATGAATGGGGCATCCTGAGGGCCAACTTACGACCTCACTCCATGCGAAGGCCCTTCCCTGAAGACTTGCAACTACTTGGTGCCAACCAGGGACTTGGAAAAACGGGGAAGTGAGGTTTTGGCGGCCCCTTGTGACCCTCCTTCTAATTAGGTGACCCAACCTGCCTATTAACTACAACACCTCCAGCTGTTGATAGGGCCTCAAGTGTTTCAAACATGACCCTTCCTTTTGTTGACCTGGACAAGTCCACCCAGGTGGTTAGGTCACACCTTCTGGCCTCCCACCTGGCCGGCACACTGATGAAGTAACCAGAGCGAGGTGGTGAGCCTGTCAGGAGCCCTGGGCTCACGTGATCAATTAGCAAGGACTCATGGCTCATCCCCATGATGACGTAAGCAGGTCCTCCTTACAAAAGGATCCCATATTCCTTGGCTCACCTGACAACATCCCGGTATGCCTATAAAAAGTAGAGTTCCGCGTCCCACTTCAGGCTGGCACCTGGGCGCTCCCCCCCCCACCCCGATGATGAAAAGAGGTGTGGCTGCAAAGCCAAACCCCAACAAGAACCCAAAGTCCAGGCATCGTAGGACTCTTTTGGGTATTTCCCGGGCCCTGGAACCGCTGACCAACATCCCTTTGGACACCTGGATACTCCCCCGTGGTTCTGAGACACAGCAGAAGCCCTTCCCGGAAGTTTTGGAACTTCTTGGTGCCATTCAGGAACTGGGAAAAACAGGAAAGGTGCGCTTTGGCGACCCCTTGTACCCTCTTCTAAATTAGGTGACCCCACCTGCCTGTGCAGAAGAACAAGTCCAGCTGTTGAAAGGGCCTCAAATATTCGCTAACCTGACCCTTCCTTAAGTTTACCTGGCCAAGTCCACACCAGCGGCTGCGTCTCAGCTTCTGGCCTTCCAACTGGCCGGCCCCCTGATGAAGTAACCAGGAACAGGTGGCTTGAGGACCCAGGAGTTCTCGGCTCAGTTGACCAATACTTCCAGCACTTGGCCCCTCACCCTAATGAACTAAGCAGGTCCTGCTTCCCAAACTACCTTTGCTCCCCTGGCTCACCAGACAACTTTCAAGTAAGCCCAAGGACGTGAATTCCCGGCATACTTCAGGCTGCCAACTGGGCCCTCACCTGTATGAAGTAAACAGTTGTGGCTACCCACATAAGTCACCGCCCAGCCCCCATCACCCAAGGATCACAGGACTCTCTGGGGTATTTCCACGTCCCTGGCACCTCGGACCAACCTGCAGTTGGACACTCAGACCATCCCCCTATTTTTCAGACACAGCTCATCGTTTGCTGTCCCAGTAGGCCACACTGACAAGGCTTCCTTTAACACCCAGACAGCCATTTCTCTTCTGGCAGCAAACTCTAGTACCCTCCACTGTCACTAATGGGCAGGGCGACCTGATGGCCAACTTTGGGCGTCACTCCATTATTAGGCCCTTCCTTGAAGACTTGGAACTTCTTGTTGCGACCCAGGAACCTGGAAACATGGGGAAGTGAGGCTTTGGCGGCCCCTTGTGACCCTCATCCTAATTAGGTGAAGCAACCTGCCTATCATTTAGAACACCTCCAGCTGTTGAGAGGCCTCAAGTGTTCCTCACATAACCCTTCCTTGTGTTGACCTGGACAAGTCACCCAGGGGGTTAGGTCACAGCTCTTGGCTCCCACCTGGACAGCCCCCTGATGAAGTAACCAGGGCTAGGTGGTGAGCGGGTCAGGAGGTCCGGGCTCACGTGACCAATTAGCATGGACACCCGCCCAATCCGCATGATGACATAAGTAGGTTCTGCTTACAAAATTACCCCACCTCCCCTAGCTCAAGTGACAACATCCCCGTATTCCTAATAACTTGACTCACGCGGCTAACTTCAGGCTGACACTTGGGCGCTCCCCCCTCCCAGACAAAAAGAGGTGTGACTGCCCAGCGGAACCACACCGGACCCAACGCCAAAGCATCTTAGGACTCTTCTTGGTATTTCCGAGGCCCTGGCACCTCTGACCAACATCCAATTGGACACCTGGAACTTCACCCGTGTTTCTCAGACACGGCTGGTCATTTGCCTGAGCATGGAGCCACAGTGCCTGGCTTTGTGTGAAACCCCAGACAACCAATTCCTTCTTGCAGCATACTCCACTCCTCTCCAATGTCACGAATAGGTGGGGCGCCCTGAGGGCCAACTTTCGACCTCAGGCAATGCAGAGGCCCTTCCTTGGTGAATTGGAACTTCGTGGTGCCATCCAGGAACCTGGAAATATGGGGAAGAGAGGCTTTGGCGGCCCCTTGTGACCCTCATCCAATTAGGTGACCCAACCTGCCTATCATTTAGAACACCTCCAGATGTTGCCCGGGCATCCAGTGTACCTCACATAACCCTTCCTTGTGTTGACCTGGACAAGTACACCCAGGCGGTTAGGTCACAGCTTCTGGCTCCCACCTGGCCAGCACCCTGGTGAAGTAACCAGGGCTAGGTGGTGAGCGGGTCAGGAGTCCCGGGCTCACGTGACCAATTAGCACGGACACCCGCCCCATCCCCATGATGAAGTAAGCAGATCCTCCTTACGAAAGGATCCCATATCCCCTGGCTAACGTGACAGCATCCCGGTATGCCTAAAAACTAGAGTCAGGCTGACCACTTCAGGCTGGCACCTGGGCGCTCCCCCCCCCCCCCCCCCCGACCTCGGATGATGAAAAGAGGTGTGGCTGCCCAGCCAAACGACACCGGAAACCCAACTCCCAAGCATCTTAGCACTCTTCTGGGTATTTCCGAGGCCCTGGCACCTCTGGCCAACATCCAATTGGACACCTGGAACTTCCCCCTTGTTTCTAAGACACAGCTGGTCATTTGCCTGAGCATGGAGCCACAGTGCCCGGCTTTGTGTGAAACCCCAGACAACCAATTCCTTCTTGCAGCATACTCCAGTCCTCTCCAATGTCACGAATAGGTGGGGCGCCCTGAGGGCCAAATTTCGACCTCAGGCAATGCAGAGGCCCTTCCTTGATGAATTGGAACTTCTTGGTGCCATCCAGGGACAGGGAAAAACAGGGAAGTTGGGCTTTGGCGACCCCTTGTGACCGTCTTGCGAATTAGGTGACCCAACCTGCCAGTCCACTAGAACAACTCCAGCTGTTGAAAGGGCCTCAAATATTTGCTCTCCTGACCCTTCTTTAAGTTTACCTGGTCGAGTCCACCCGGTAGTTGCGTCTCAGCTTCTGGCCTTCCAACTGGCCGGCCCCCTGATGAAGTCACCAGGACCTTTGGCTTCAAAACCCCGAAGTTCTGGGCGCATGTGACAAATTACCTCTGGCACCTGGCCCCTCCCCCTAAGGACATAAGCAGGTCCTTCTTCCCAAACTACCTTCCCTCTCTAGCTCACCTGACAATATCTAGGTATGCCCAAGGACCTGGCTCCCCGGGCACACTTCAGGCTGCACCTGGGCCCTCACAGGTATGAAGTAAAGAGGTGTGGCTAACCACATTAACCCCCGCCCAGCCCCAACTGTCCACAGATTACATGACTCTACCGAGTATTTCTATGGCCCTAGAACCTGGGATCAACCTGCAGTTGGACACTTGGACCATCCCCCATTTATTGAGAAACAGCTCGTTGTTACCCGAAGCACTAAACCCCATTGCCCGGGCATCTTTAACCCCCAGACAGCCATAACTCTTCTGGAAGCAAACTCCAGTACCCACCACTATCACTAATGGGTAGGGTGACCTGATGGCCAACTTACGACCTCACTCCATTAATAGGCCCTTCCTTGAAGACTTGCAACTTCTTGTTGCAATCCAGAAAACTGGAAATATAGGGAAGTGAGGCTTTGGCGGCCCCTTGTGACCCTCAAGCTAATTAGGTGACCCAATCTGCCTATCATTTAGAACACCTACAGCTGTTGATAGTGCCTCCAGTGTTCCTCACATAACCCTTCCTTGTGTTGACCTGGACAAGTCCACCCAGGCGGTTAGGTCACAGCTTCTGGCTCCCACCTGGCCAGCACCCTGGTGAAGTAACCAGG
Source organism: Corynorhinus townsendii (assembly GCA_026230045.1). Taxonomy (NCBI): domain Eukaryota; kingdom Metazoa; phylum Chordata; class Mammalia; order Chiroptera; family Vespertilionidae; genus Corynorhinus; species Corynorhinus townsendii. The sequence continues at coordinate 761,341 of JAPDVU010000014.1, forward strand.
GCTAGATGGTGAGCGGGTCAGGCGAACTGGGCTCACGTGACCAATTAGCTCGGACACCGGCCCCATCCCCATGATGACATAAGCAGGTCCTGCTTACAATAGGATCCCATATCCCCTGGCTCACCTGACAACATCCCGGTATGCCTAAAAACTAGAGTCACCCCGCCCACTTTAAGCTGGCACCTGGGCGCTCCCCCCCCCCCACCCCGGATGATGAAAAGAGGTTTGGCTGCAAAGCCAAACCCCAACAAGAACCCAAAGTCCAGGCATCATAGGACTCTTTTGGGTATTTCCCGGGCCCTGGAATAGCTGACCAACATCCCTTTGGACACCTGGATACTCACCCGTGGTTCTGAGACACAGCAGAGGCCCTTCCCGGAAGTTTTGGAACTTCTTGGTGCCATCCAGGGACTGGGAAAAACAGGGAAGGTGCGCTTTGGCGACCCCTTGTACCCTCTTCCGAAATAGCTGACCCCACCTGCCTGTGCAGTAGAACAAGTCCAGCTGTTGAAAGGGCCTCAAATATTCGCTAACCTGACCCTTCCTTGAGTTTACCTGGCCAAGTCCACACCGGCGGCTGCGTCTCAGCTTCTAGCCTTCCAACTGGCCGGCCCCCTGATGAAGTAACCAGGAACAGGTAGCATGAGGACCCAGGAGTTCTAGGCTCACGTGACCAAATACTTCCGGCACCTGGCCCCTCCCCCTAATGACATAAGCAGGTCCTGCTTCCCAAACTACCTTTGCTCCCCTGCCTCACCTGACAACTTTCAAGTATGTCCAAGGACGTGAATCCCAGGCATACTTCAGGCTGCCAACTGGGCCCTCTCCTGTATGAAGTAAAGAGTTGTGGCTACCCACATGAATCACCGCCCAGCCCCAACCACCCCGGCCCTTCCTTGGAGACTTGGAACTTCTTGGTGCCATCCAGGAACCTGGAAATACGGGGAAGTGAGACTTTGGCGGCCCCTTGTGACCCTCATCTTAATTAGGTGACCCAACCTGCCTATCATTTAGAACACCTGCAGCTTGGAAACAGCAGGCCTCTTCTGCTGCCAGAGGAGGGAGGGGGGAGGAAGAGGAGGGGGGAGGAGGAGGTGGGGGGGGGAAGGAGAAGGAGAAGCCTGAAGAAGTAATGCAGTTCTAAACGAAACATGAATTCATTGTATACATGCTGTGAAAGGAATAGTGGATATTGTGTGCCTTCAAGTGGCATAGCTCTCCCTGCTTGCCTTGCCTGCCTTTTCTTTTTTTTTTCTTTTTTTAAATTTTATTTTATTTTTATTGTTTTAAGTATTACAAATAGTAGTGCATATGTCTCCTTTTTTTTTTCCCCTTTGATCTCCCCCTGACCTCCCCTACCCCCCAGGACATGCCTTCACCTGCCCACCCTCTCCCCCACTCCGCCCCAGTGTCTTATATCCATTGGTTGTGCTTATATGCATGCGTACAAGTCCTTCGGTTGGTCTTTTACATCCCTCCTCGCCCAACCACCCCTGTCTTCCCAATGTAGTTTGACAGTCTGTTCAATGCTTCTTTGCCCCTGTATCTTTTTCCCACCATTTCTTTCCTTTAAAAAGTTTTGCCTTTGCAGACTGGAAATAAACATATAATAACAAAACAAGACAAAACAAAAAAAATGTTTGAGTCCAAATTTCAATGTCCAACAGTTCCTTATGTGTACATGTCAGCAGTGATATCTGGATGGTGGGCACATGGTGGCAATGCAGGTCCGACCCTCTCTGGTTTGGTCCTACGTAACCTGCAGCAGTGCACAGCTGCTGACTTTGCCTGCCTTTTCAATGATAGCACCCACTCCCTTACGGTCATGGATGCTTCTCATGATCCCTGAGAGGAAGAAAATATCCCCTGTTGCCGAACGAACCCTGGCTTTTCACACTGCAGATGACCCTCTTGGGCAGATGCAGGAACACTCTCACTCCCAGTCCAAGAGAGGGTGCTTTGACCTTTGATCTCTTTCTTGGTTTGTTTTCTTTAAATGGGGGTAAACACAGACCTCTTTTGAAACTCTGATAAGCCTACAGTTTACACTCACACTCCTTGATTTTTAACACAATTCCTGGGGTCGGGGATCGGGATCAGGACTTTAGAGTCACCATGGTTTGCACAATGAGCGAACTCGCATGTGTGTGTGTGGGGGGGGGGGGGGGGGAACGGAGAGGAGGTGGGATGGTGATGGTGGTGAAAAGGGACAAAATACTGTAATAAAACCTGACAAGCTCAGGGGGAGGCAATGCGTGGTGGCCTTAGAGACTAAAATCAGCTTAAATCAGTTTGGGGTGTGTGATCCTGTCCTAGGCGGTCATCTTGCCTGACAGAGCCTGCCTGTCTCTTTCCTTCTTTCTTTCTTGAATCCATGATCACACATCTTTGAAATGTCAAAGGGATTCTCCATCTTTTCCAGACCCCTGGAATCACAGGCACGGCTCTGTGAATATCACAGATCCCGTCACGGTGACTGAGTTCATGATTGACTATGAAGTAGCTTACACCCACCTAAGGTACAAGAAGTCTTGGTCCATCATTTGACTTTGCATCCCATCCCAGAGGTTTCCCTGCTTTGCTTTCTCCCACCCCTCCTAAAATATCACCAGTGGATTTCATGTCACCCACGTACAATCTCCACTTTGGATTGCAGTGTAGAAGATAAGGGGCGGGGGCTGGGGGGGCCGGCATTGCCATTCTTTGGAACGTTATCTCCAACCGTTGAGATTGTGCTTCCATGCGTGTGTGCGAGCGACATTTGTGGACAGTTTGGCTCAAAGACACTCAGAAAAATTCTTCACGGGTTGGAATATTTCTTACGTTGTTGACAGATGCCACACACGCACACATGTGCGCGCACTTCATTCATGGTTGCGGCCTGTGCGGCTCAAACAGTTTTGTCCATTTTTCTTCCTCTTTTTCAACGGGAGGAGTCTGCGAGTGAAATCACCAGTGACTGTGTGATATGAGACTGAGGATTTCCCATGGAAAGTGGGTGGGTGGGCGGGCGGGCAGAGGGAGGGATGGGAGGAGGGAGGGAGGACACATCCATCCATCTGTGGATGGAAAAGAGACCACAAGGGATGCTCTGAAATTAAAAGTTTAACAACAATAAGAACAGTGATGGTGGGTAGAAACATCCTAGGCAGCTACCTTCCCTGTGACAAAGGTCAATCTTTTTTTTTTTTTTTAATATATTTTATGGATTTCTTTTACAGAGAGGAAGGGAGAGGGATAGAGAGTTAGAAACATCGATGAGAGAGAAACATCAATCAGCTGCCTCCTGCACACCCACCCACCGGGGATGTGCCCACAACCGAGATACATGCCCTTGACCAGAATCGAACCTGGGACCCTGAGTCTGCAGGCTGACGCTCTAGCTACTGAGCCAAACCGGCTAGGGTGTAATGTTCCTTTTTACACCTCCTCATTGTTATCGAGTGAGTTGCTGAGTATGTGTCTATCATTTCATTTTCATTTTCATCCAATCCCAGAGGTTTCCTGCCCCGCTTTGCTTTCTCTCGCCTCCCTCTTCTATCACCAATGGAGTTCAAGTAACCCACTTACATCTCCTCTTTTGCTTGCAATGTATACAACAAGGTGAAAAACAACAACAATACACACACACGCACACACACACACACACACACACCAAAACAAAACAAGAAAAAACTCTCCATTCTACAGAGCTTAAGAGCGTCATCCCAATATATTGAGAATCTGCTTCTGGGCAATTGCCTCAAATGAACTCACAGAAATTTCAATGTTTTTGGATGCTAACATATCCATCCATCCATCCATCCATCCATCCATCCATCCATCCAGCCATCCATCTATGCACCGGGAAGTTAAAGATGAATGATAAAAGGGTGTCTGCCGTGAATAGCACACTTGGAGCGGTGTGGGAGGGAGGTGTTGTTGTGGTGCGACTCGAGAATGAAGACCACCAGGCAGCCAAATTGAAATTTAGGAAGCCTTTATTACGAACTCGAGTCCGGGCCCACGTCTCCACTGATACAGCAGGGAGCTTGCGAACCCGGACTCGAGTTTGTAATAAAGGCTTCCTAAATTTCAATTTGGCTGCCTGGTGGTCTTCATTCGCGGGTTGCACCACAACATTTGGAGGCTCGTCCCAGCGAGATCCACTCTGGCCTTGTAGCCAGTGGATGAACACCCCAGGAGAGGACACTCTCGTCTCCGTCCCGGGTTCCAAGGGAGAGAGAGTGATTTCCTCGCAAAAAGACGATCCGGGAATCGAAGCCATCAGGACCTCAGAGGCTGGGGTAAGGATTCTGGTCTGTCTGTGGAACATTCCTCTCAGGGACTTGAGGAGGGCAGGATGCCGCTTAACCTCCCAGTCCAGATCCCCAACGCGAAGGCGTCCGGGATTCTGGTTTGGTCTCTGGTCTGTGTTCCGGGATCCTGGTTTGGTTTCTGGTCCGTGTTTTGTGTTTGTCTCGTCAATGTTCTATTAATTCTGTCTAATGGTGAAAATGGTCAGGGTCCGTCTGGACCCTCCACCCCATTGGAGAGTTTTCTGAAGAATTTACAGGATTTTAAGAATCGTGCAGGTGGCTATGGCGTTGAGGTCGATGATTTAACTATACAGAAATTTTGTGAATTGGAATGGCCCACATTCAGGGTTGGGTGGCCTTCCACTGGGACCCTAGATTTGGGGATTGCTTCTAGAGTGCGCCCTGTTGTTTAGGGCACCCCGGGCCACCCGGACAAAATTCCCTATATTGATGTTTGGATAGATATTCTGACTGACAAACCCCGGTGGTTGAAAGGTTTTCAAGGCTCAGATGAGAAATTGGAAAAGAGACTGACTATCCTCCTAGCCCAGGCTAGGAAGGAGAAACCGAGGGGGGGGGGGGGCTCAAAGCCTATTCTAGAGGCCACAGAAGAGGACCTCCCAGAGAGGCACTGCAGAGTTTGCACACCCCTCCCTTTCCCTCAGGGTGTTCCTTTCCTGAGCCCTCAGTCTCCCTGCACCGCCCCTCCTTCCTGGTCCCGCTCTCATTATGGGAGGCAGACTGAGCTCCTGAGAAACTCCCTAGGTTGTATGATGGGGCATTTATCTGTTTGTTGCGTCTATTAGTCTTGTTTCCTTTGTCCAACATGAGTGCCATTTCTGTTTTGCTGAAACATGGGTCGAGAATCCTGTCCTGGGATGTGGGAAAGGGAGGCCCCCATCAGGGGACTTGGGCAGTGTTCCTGTTATCTGCTCAGATCCCAAGACTGTAAGAGTACTTCTGTACTGAAAGAGTGTAAGTCATATAAGTGTAGAAGTCTGTGAAAAAAAGGAAAAAGAAACATTTAATTTATTTAATTTGTTTAAGGCTGAGTACTCTGAGGGATAGCAAACCCCCCCTCCCCCCGCCGAGTGGCCACTGGGATTCCTTTTTCCCAGGGGTGCTTGCTCTTTGTCAGAGGGGGCATCGGCCCGCCTAACTAATAAAATGTATGTCTATTAATTTAAAGGTATGAAGTTGTAACAGTTGTTGTCCAAAGAGGTTTAAAGCAGGGACCAAATTCTAGAGTTAACTATTTATAAGAAGGAGCCAGAGCTGGCTAAGTCGCCAGAAAGCTAAAAGAGAAAAAGTAAATGAATCATATTTCTGACACCTGCCGCCACCCAATCTTAATCAGTGGGGGAGGAACAGTCTCAGAACTGTTTGTCTCAATTGGCCTCCCCAATTGTAATGCATTGTAAAACCTTTAGAAGGAGACGGAGAATGGTCCTTTTTGTGTATGGCAACTCTCAAGTTATTGGTTTTAAAATCAGTACTTTTTAATAGAAACACACTCAAGCAGAGGGGCTTTTCAGAGAGGTCAGGAAGTCTGATTGCAGTGTAAGGGTCACCTGTTCCCCACACACCACCTTCGCTGGCAGGAGGCAAGTGCTTTTCCCAGTGGGAACAGAGTGGACTGCCAGATGAAAACGCCTCAGTGGGAGCACCTCCTTCACCACCTGGGACCCGCACCACACTCCCTGCCTCCACCCACCTGGCATCCATCCCCTCCAGGGGTTCTTTTGAGTAGCTGGAGGTGGTGGCGAGGAGGGACATTCCCTTGTGACCCCCTGTGCCCCAATGGGACCCAAGAACCCCCGGCAACTCCTTGGACACTTTTCACCGTGTTATGTTAGGGGGCTTAAAGAGAGCAGCTAGAAATTCCCCAACCCCTTTTCAGGCTTATTAGAAAGTGAGATCTTTTATCTTTAGGAAGAATGAGGCAGTTTGAATTTCAAGCGGCTGGAGGCCTGGGAACCAGGTACTGGGCCTGTTCCCTCCTCCCTCTACCTTTTCTAAATATTTTAAAATAATAGAAGGTTTGAGGCATAGTTATACATTTTTGAAGGACATAGAAAGAAGGTTTGAAAGCTAATTTGAAATTGTAAAGGTTTTTGTGAAGAAGGGGAGACTCAGATTCTACGGATCTTTTAACTTAGAGGAAGAGGACTGACAGGGCTGAGGCTCCTTTCCATTAAGCCCCCAGGGTAACCTTACAGGTGGGGGGCAAACCTGTTAGTTTCCTGGTGGACACTGGGGAAGCCTATTCAGTCTTGACAGAGCTGATGGGACCCGTTACCTCTAAGAAGACATCAGGCCAGGCAGCCACCTGACAAACTGCCTGTTTTCTTTGGACTTCAAAAAGGACTGTGGACCTCAGAAGGAACATGGTACCAAGGAACCCCACTCCGGTTGCATCCTCCACTGCCTATATTCTTTTAACCTGTTCTCTCTCAGAGAAATATCTCTTGCAGGAGATGGAAGAAGTGGTGCCAGGGGAAGAGCATAAAGCCTCCACCTACTTGGAGGAGTTACAGCGTGTCTATTCCAAGGTCTGGGCAGAAAACAAACCCCCCTCCCCCCGGGGGTTGGCAAGTCAGCAAGCTCCTGTGGTAGTCAAATTGCAAGCCACCACCACGCCAGCTCGGCCGCTGAACTGGACCGAAGTGGAACAACGGGCTTTTGAGGAGCTAAAGAAGGCTCTCGTCTCAGCACCTGCCCTAGCCTTGCCAGATGTAACGAAGCCCTTCCAACCTCTATGTGAGTAAGGTAAGGGGCATTGGCAAAGGGGTTCTCACTCAGACTCTAGGTCCCTGGAAGAGACCTGTGGCCTATCTGTCTAAGAGACTAGACCGTGTGGCAGCAGGGTGGCCAGCGTGCCTCCAGGCAGTGGCTGCCACAGCGTTCTGACTCTGGGCCAGGAACTAGCCCTGACAATACCCCATGCTGTGGAGGCCCTCCTTCGAGGTGCTCCGGAGAGATGGATGTCAAACACCAGGGTCACCCAGTGCCAAGCTCTTCTCCTGGACCAGCCCTGCATCCGGTTCCAGAAGAGACTGGCCATTAACCCTGCCAGCCTGCTCCCAGATGGTGATCCGGAGGAACCCATTCATGACTGCATAGAGGTAACAGAGACAGTACAAACGGTTCACCCAGACCTGTCACGGACGGGAGCAGTTATGTTCAGGATGGGATCAGATATTCAGGGGCAGCAGTAGTCACCCTGGAACGCACCCTTTGGGCACAGTCCCTGAATAGGGGAACCATGGCATAAAAAGCCGAACTTTTGGCCTTAATCCGGGCCCTTCGATGGGACACATTGCCATCCACTGGGAAAGAGGGTTACCAACTTCAGCCGGAAAGGACATTAAAAATAAGGAAGAGATTTTAGCCTTATTAGAGGTCATCTGGCTCCCAAGGGCAGTTACAATAGTGCACTGCAAAGGACATCAGAAAGGGGAGACAATTGAAGCCAGAGGAACTAGAGCCGCAGACCAAACTGCCAAGGAAGCCACCCAAAAACCAGTGGGGCCTTTACAAGTCTTAGTAACTCTGCTGGACCCCGACCTACGACAGACCCCTCCTACACCAAACAAGAGGAGGAATTGGCAGAACAGAAGCAAGCCATCAAAGGACCACATGGTTGGTGGATCCTACCTGATGACAGACAGACTGTTGGTCCCAGAGGCTCTAGGTCAGACGTTAGATGCCCAGTTACACCAGGCTACCCACCTAGACGTCACCAAGACTTCTGGACTTCTGCAAGGCAGGTACTATATACCAAGCTTAGATAAGATAATTAAAAGCATAGTCACTAGAAGTACTGTCTATACACAGGTAAATGCTAAGCAAGGTAAGAGGGTCCCCCTGGGAATTGGGGCCTGGGGAAATTCCCTAGGAGAGCATGGGGAGGTGGATTTCACAGAGATTAAGCCACCAGCGTCAGGGTACAAGTACCTGCTAGTTCTCATAGACACCTTTTCGGGTTGGGTTGAAGCATACCCCACTAGGACAGAAACTGCCTCTAGAGTAGTCAAGAAATTACTCCAGGAGATTTTACCTAGATTCGGGCTGCCAGTAGTCATAGGATCAGATAATGGCCCGCCTTTGTAGCCAAGGTATCTAAAAGTTTCCTGGTGGACACTGGAACCCGCACCGCACTCCCTGCCTCTGCCCACCTGGCGTCCATCCAAGGTATCTAAAAGTTACCTTAGGACAGGCATGAGCAGGACTCTAAAAAGGAATTTAACTAAATTTGTCCTAGAACCCGGTGAAAACTGGACCAACCTCCTGCCCTTCGCCCTCTTATGGGCCAGGTATACCCCCTACTGGGAGGGGTTTCCCCCCTTTTTGAGATCATGTACTTGTTCCTCCCCCCATCCTTCCCAGGGTCAGGGAGAAGCTGAAAGCTGGAATTCATAACCATTCCTTGCTCAAGTCCTTACAGGCTCTGCAGTATACCCAGAGAGCCACCCATAAGCTTGTTCAAGATGCACTGCCAGTGCCCACCGCGGACCCTGTACATCCCTTCCAGCCCGGGGACTCGGTGTAGGTAAAGAAGTTTGCTGCCCAAGGACTCACCCCAACCTGAAAGGGACGCTACACTGTTATCCTGAACACACCCACAGCTGTTAAAGTAGACGGCGTCCAGACTTTGCTACACCACTCCCACCCAGCTCCTGCATCAGGAAACGGCCTGGATCCTGACAACCAGCGGCCTCACCAGTGAAATCCATAGCCTGGGCTCCACTCAGGCCAGAAGGAGACTGAAAGTCTGCAGGAGGGGAACTGGGCTTCAGTGAGGACAGTATTGATGAGGACCGTGGTACTAGGGGCCTTAGTAACTATAAGAACATTTTTGCTAGCCAGTGAGAATGTCCAGGGCTAAGTAGAGCTAGATGTGCTAGGGGACAGGAGAGCAGGAACAAGTAAATAGAAAACTAACTGTGCCAAGCAGGTAGTTAGAAAAATAAATGCAGTTTGAATTTTAACCCTGCTATTCTGACTTCTGCATGCACTTACTTGCTTAAACAATAGGGTAGTTACCTAAGCTTCCAGACTGAGACCTGGAAACTCTCATAAATCCAACCCACATCACAAAGGTAATTTTTCTGTGGCTGTGGACCAGAGCTACAGGAGATTGATTCCCACTGACTCAGTAGCTCCAAGAGAAGAAACTGTACATAACTTTTAGAGATTATTAACTTTGCTCAATTCTGCTTCTGTACAATCTGCTTTTGCAAGATAGATCTACATTCCAATCCTATGTCCAGCAGGACATGGTTGGAGCGACCCTGCGGGCTGCTCCCAACCTTTGGAATTTAGAGTTTAGAACAAAGGAAAATTACAAAGAATTAAGCAAACAGGTAGACCAGGACCTCAGCACCCTAGAAAGTACTATTGGACAATTAGACCAATTCTTCAGGAGTAATCAGAGAGAGCTTGAGCCAGCTGCGCTAGCGTCTATTAGATTGAGAAGAGAAAAGAAGACAGGAAGGAAACTGGTATGAAAATCTTTTTAACTGGTCACCATGGTTGACCACCTTGCTTACAGCTGTAGCAGGCCCTCTTACGTTACTTATACTACTACTATTGATTGGGCCTTGCCTTTACGAAGTCCAATGACATTCATACAGACTAGAATTCAAGCTGTAAAACTCATGGTCTTACACACTTACTACCAACCCATCCAAGAGGAGGAATGGGAACAGCAGGAATCAACGATTTGATTCCCCCGTAAGACCAGTAGGGAATGTTCTGGTGTAAGTGACCCCAAGTCAGGACAGAGACCCCAACTGTATATTAAGGTTTGGCAGGTGACCCACGCTCAGACTAATGCGGTTCGTCATGCTCCAGCCAGGCATGACTCCTGCCCTTTGTTTTAAATTAACCCTGTAGCAACACACCCCCAAGCACATCCTACTGAAGGAAATCGCAAGGCTGATCAAACAGGCCCCTTACGACCCAAGTTTAACCAATCAGGTTCTGCCAAATCCCCCTGCGTTGGAGATAAAACTTGCTTGCTCCCAGTGTTCGGTGCTCACGCTGCTCCCTGCTGTGTCAGTGGAGACGCGGGCCCGGACTCGAGTTCGTAATAAAGGCTTCCTAAATTTCAATTTGGCTGCCTGGTGGTCTTCATTCGAGGGTCGCCCCACAACATTGTGTGTGTGTGTGTGTGTGTGTGTGTGTGTGTGTGTGTGTGTGTAGCGGGAGGGGGGGAGGAGTGGATGGTAAAAACCGGCAAGTGGAGCACAGTTAGCTGGCCAGTCCAGTGAGTGACCCGGGGTTATTGAGTCAAATCATCCCTTACCAGACCTCCCGGGGCCCTCATCACTCCACTCCTACCTATCTATGTCTCTCCTCCTATGGCAGTGGTCGGCAAACTCATTAGTCAACAGAGCCAAATATCAACAGTACAACGATTGAAATTTCTTCTGAGAGCCAAATTTTTTAAACTTAAACTTCTTCTAATGCTGCTTCTTCAAAATAGACTCGCCGAGGCCATGGTATTTTGTGGAAGAGCCACGCTCAGGGGGCCAAAGAGCTGCATGTGGCTTGGGAGCCCCAGTTTGCCAACCACGGTCCTAGGGAACCTAGGACACCGAGATCTACTGTTTACCTTTGCCTTGGATCCTGGACTCACGCCCCTCAAACCCCTCCCTCCCGCTCCCCACCCCCTCGCGTGATTGCCAGATGGGTGAGGTGAGTTCTGATTCTTGTGTTGGCAGATGGAGGGCACTCTTTTCCACAGGGACAGGCCTGTTTCTCAAACACCCTCCCTCCCTCTCTCCCTCCCTGAAGTTGGTGAGCTGTGGCCTAAAGGTGGGGGAGTCAGAGAAGCCCGAGGCCAGGTCTGAGGCCCTGAGGTCTCCAGAGAGCTTTCTGCATTTGAAGGAAGCCTTGGAGTGAGATCCATTGGAATGAATCTTCGGGCCGGACCTGACCTGATCTCCTCTCCTCCCCCTTGTTCCCTACCCCACCCTCCACCCCCTACTCCCCATCCCCTGCCCGCCCCAGCTCCCTTCCTCTCAGCCCTCAGGTGAGGGGGTTTCATTCTAAGTGCTGACCTGGGCCTCTGGGCCTGGGGGGAGGGCAAGAAAGGGGGAGTGGGAAGCACACAGGCAGGGGGAAAGCTGACTTGCTTCCTGTGAGTGTACTTGAGACAAATCTGGAAAGTCAACAATGATAATGAGAACAAGGAGGCTGGTCCTGCCCAAGGGGCCTGGAAAGAGGGGCATGCCCCTGACATAACAAAGGAATACAGTTATCCTATTGGGCAAAAGACAATAGATGAGATCAGTGAAGAAAAAGGTTGACTTTTCTCAAGGCTGGGAAGATTCTAGCCTAGGAAATGGCTACCTGCCATCCACCGATTTTAGTGACAGAGTTTTCATTTCAGGCCATCTTTGGCGGTTTCTTTGGGTCTCTTCTCTGAGTTTGCGAGACTTTGGGAGGGAAGCCAAGAGTGAGAGGATTCCTTCTGTAGGAATGAAGGCCGGTTCTGCTCTCCTGTAGCCACACACACACACACACACACACACACACACACACACACACACACACACACACCAATTCGAGCCCCGCCCCATGCCTAATTAGGTGCTTTTCCACAATCACCTCTCTCTCTTCAACCCAGCATTGGAAGCTTTGAGGTGGTAAGAAGATGGGTTGCGCCTTGATATTTTGGAGCCACACACCTCTGACCCTGTACCGACCGCGTCATCAAAGGGGGACAGTGCTGTTTTAATTCCTGGAGCACTGGCAAAGGTTGGCATTGGGCTAAGAGTCCAATCGCCTGTTCTGGAGATGTGTCTTTCTAGCTGAGCATGTTTTTCTCTGAGGCTCTGCAGCCATTACAGGGCGATCTGTCCTGTTTGCAGGGAGCCTAGAGCTGAGGAGTCTATAAGGGCTCACGTGTATGGAAAAAGACACACGGATCTGAGAAGGCCTCATTCTCCATTCATTTCCCGGGGAATGGCAAACCCGGTCTAGCTTCAAGCAGGGTAGCATGCAACCCCGTGGTGCCAGGAACTGGCAAGACCTCTCCATCGTCCGCTTCACGGTGGGACCCGGTCTCTCCAAGAGCTTCAGTACCTTCTTCACCTCTTAGGATCATTTCCATCTTTTTCTGAAAGCAGTATGAGTGAGGAGAGGGGAAGATACCCTCTCACAGTCCTCGGAGCATCCCTATGTTCGATTCTGTCTGTTTCCTCTTTGTAAATCCCATTTTGTTTTTCCTACACTCTTTCTAAGGGTGACCTGGCTTTTGAGAACAAAAAGAGACTCCTCTACAGTTTCACAGCAGAACTCATGGAGGTCTGATTCCGTTCCTCTGCCCTCAGAAACCAGCAGGTGTACACATCGTTTTTCACGTGAAAATATTCAAACCTGTAGAGAACGTTTATTCATTCAATTGAGGCAAACTGTCCACACTTGCTGGGAAGCAGAATCTCAAGGGGTTGGGACAATGCTCCAGAGAATGGCTGTTTTTCACTTTCTTTTACTCATTCTCTCTCTCTCTCTCTCTCTTTTTAATTTAGTACATTTTCATGAATTTCTGAGAGGAAGGGAGGCCGGAGAGAGAGATACAGAAACATCCTCAGTGAGGCGCCAGGACAGAGACCATAGATTCCTTCATTGTCATTGTTATCATGTGTATGGTTGCCTGTTAACTGTCTATCTTGCACCCACCTAAGTATGAGAAATAGGTGTGGCCCTGGCCGGGTTGACTCAGTTAGTGGGTAGAGTGGACAAATGTCAACCTTCGGACCTTAGGGTCCCAGGTTCAATTCCCATCAAGGGTGCCTGCCTGGGTTGTGGGCTCAATCCCCAGTAGAGGGCATGAAAGAGGCAGCCGATCCATGATTCTCTCTCATCGTGGATGTTTGTTTCCATCTCTCCCTCTCCCATCCTGATTGATTCTGAACTCAATAAAAATACATGTCGCAAAGAAAAAAAACACACACAGAAAAAAGAAGGGAGTATAGGCAACCACCATTTTGAAATGGCTAAGGTCAACCCCTTTCTTTTATCTTCCTACCCATCGCCCCCATCCCACCATTTTCATGTCACTGTTTTAATAACACGAAACACAAAACATTGTACAGGTATGCGTTTTACTACGTAGAGGTGGAATCATACATTTGTGTTGTTGTTGTTTTTATATATCTTTATTGTTTTCAGAGAGAAAGGGAGAGGGAGAAAGCCATAGAAACATCCACGATGAGAGAGAATCACCGGTCGGCCGCCTCCTGCACACCCCCTACTGGGGATCGAGCCCGCAACTCGGGGATGTGGCCTTGACCAGAATCCAACCTGGGGCCCTCGGTCCGCCAGCTGACGCTCTATCCACTGAGCAAAACGGGCTAGGGTCATTTGTTTGTTTGTTTGAAAAGAGAGGGGAAGGGAGAGGGAGAGGGAGAGGAGGAGGAATATGGAGAGGGAGGGAAGGGGGGAGGGAGAGAGAGAGGGAGAGAGTAGTTGTTCCACTTGTTTATTCATTCCTCCCTAGCTTTTAAAAAAATATACTACAGTCACAGTGAGGGAATTTGTTGTCTCTGCCCTGGGAGGAACCCTGGGCACTGGGAAAAAGGGGAAGTGACTAGTTACCTTGACATTCACTAGACTAGTCCAAAGAAATGGAATCATAGAGGCATAGAAAGACAACAGCCTCAGCTACCAGTAAGTTCAAAGCTGCTCTCTCTCAGGGAAAGATACCAGACCCAGGGCGTGACTACCCACTATGGAGTGCTTTTTACTTTAAAACTTTTTTTTCTTTTTCTTCCTTTTTTCTTTTTAATTTCAGATCGGCCTGGGTGATCACTTTAGGTGTCTTGAGTTTGCAAGGCCAGGCCTCCACACTGGCCTCCCTGGAGTGGGTCAGGTTAGCCTGTGGCCCCTTTTCACCCACAGTGCAAAGCTTCTTCTGTATTTACACGGTTTCATTTTATCCTCTTGTATTTCTTTGTAAAGCCTGTACCACTTTATTAATCGATGTCTCCCCCCATAAATTCAATTCCAAAAAAGAGAAAAGAAAAGATACTGAAAGGAGACAAAATAAGAGAAAACCATTCCTCCTTTGTTGTCCCGTGAACACTCGCCAGGTTCAGCCTTTCAGAGACCACTGGGTTTAGGTGTTGAGGGTCCTGGGCCACAAAGACTGTTCTGGGTACATTCTCTGGGTCCTCTGTCATGCTTCCCCCTCCCGCCTCCCGCCCGCCCCCCCCTGCAACACAAACTTTTCCAGTCCCCATTCAGAGGCTAGGGCACAGGGTCTCTGGGGTAACCCCAGGTGGCGGATGCCCTGCAGACCGCCACCCACAGTCCCCCGCTCGCCAGGGTTCCACTAGAGGTGGGGTACCAGAGGAGATGGGCCACCGCCACACTCACACCCCCGCCCACCCCTCCGCCCCCCAGGAGCCGGGGGCGGGGGGTGGGCGCCCGCCCAGCAGCCAGCCAGCTGACATCCTCGCTGGTTTTCGGGCGCCACCAGGTGGCCGTTTCTATATACTCTTTTCCATGCTGCTTTGCTGGCTCCTGGAACTCAGTCCATTCTGGAAAACTCTGGAGTTGCTACTCAGGTGCTGTGGGAACCTCTTTCACGTCCCGCGTGGTTCAGGGTCCCGGTTCAGGGTTCGGGTTCTGGAGAAGGCCGCACACAAATGAATAGAGACTAGGAAAGTATTAATTTGGGAATATTGGGGGCCAGGCGGGAGCCAACCTCTAGTGGGAAGACTGCCCCCGCTCTGACCTTGCTATCCCTTTTATTGAGACTATGGGATATACCCACAACCTTTAGGCAACAAACTCCAATAACAGAAATCCAGTGGAGGCTGCTTCTGATAACAATGTTTCAACTAAACAGTAAGTGATTAGCTTCGAACTTTCAGAGCAATTAAGGTTGACGGCCTTTCCACATCTCTCTATTAGTGGCACAAAGATTGGTTTCCGACATCTCCCCCGTTTCGTTCCTTTAAAAAGAATGTTGAAATAATCATATAAGTGTGAGTCCCAGTTTCAAGTGTCCAACAGTTCTGAGTCCCAGTTTCAATGTCTCATAGTTCTGAGCAGTTTCAATGTCAAACAGTTCCTTTTGTGTTCATGTCAGCAGTGATATGTGGATGGTGGCAAATGGTGGTAATGCAGGTCCGACCCTCTGGTTTGGTCCTGGGCAACCTGCAGTGATGTACAGCTGCTGAATGCTAGCATGGCAAGGCGTCATCAGCGTCTTCCATCTCTGAACTGTTTCTCCTCTTGTCTTCATGGCTGCAGCAATTCCTCTCTGTTGCAGGAATCCACATGATCTTGTTGTCTTTCCTGGTCTTGTTTTTCTGAAAATACACAAACATATCCTCGACCAAAAGTTAATAAAGCAATCTTTTTTATAAATTTGACTTGGGATCCTTTTCATTTTTTGCCCAAGCAACTTTCCTTTGGCCTATTTTGACACCATGTGTGTTTTCCATGGGTGCCTTGCTGTTAGTATTACAAATGAAAATTAGTTTTCAAAGTAAAAAGTTTTCTAGACGTAATTTACTTTCAGGATATTTTTCCTTTACATGATATTTTTCCACTACCCCCCCCTTTTTTTTGATTAATGGAGGCTTTTTTTAGAAATTTTACAATGCAGTCTTAATAACTTTAAATTTTATTTTTTTGCACAAAAATATGACTGCTTTAGGTTCTTTGCATGTTAAGCAATTTTACCATTAGGTGAACTACCAATAGAAATTTTAGTTAATACTTCAGGAACAGTTTTTTGTCCAGTACAATTAAATTTTCTTGAATAATCATGTATTTCAATTAGCCAATTTAAATTAATATGAAAACTGGACTATTATTTTACTGTCAAATTTAATACTCTAACAACAATCTTAGTTTACCCTGTACATATTAATGGAAAGGATTAGTTGCATTCCTGAGTAGGCCCTGATCGTTCCTGATGCTAGGGTGGATTTAGATATAGGGCAGCTGCTGTCAGCCAAGTCTCTGTTTGTTGTCTGGGTCTCGATCTGAGCTGGTCCAAGTCTCTTTCTGTTGCCTGGGTCCTGATCTTAGCTGGACATGGGAAGCATGAAGCAGCCATGGGGCCAGGAGACCTCCCTCAGAAGGGGCGAGGATTCAAGCCCCTGCAATGTTGGGGGGGTGAGGGTCTGTGCCCCACTTCTGTTGCCCCCAAGTTCTCTCCTGATGGTCCCACTGCGACTGTGCCTGTCTTAGGTTGTTCCTTCCTTGAGGAATCTCACCCGTCTCTGGCTAACCAGCTATCTTCCGGGGCCAAGCAGGGTGACGTGAGGTTCAGTTCTGTCTCCTTGGTAGCCTACGCCCCCGTGGCCTCCACGCCCAGCACCTGCCTTGGCATCCCACCTCGGCCGCCGGTGGGACCTTGCACTGATCACAGATCTTTAGGGAGTCCAGGTTTGTTCTCCAGGGAGGGCCCAACTCACGCCACTGTGCCAGAGACAGATCCATGGTACCAGCCACTATGAGGCTTCAACCTCAGTATGAACAAAAAGCTCAGGCAACAGCTGTCGGAGGGTCCCTCTTGGCAAAAGAGGCCAATATAGAATGCTCAGAAGTCTTCCCAGGGAGGCCGTAATTTCTTTTTGGAAGGGATTAAATCCTTTCATGCCCTTTGTGTGTGTGTGTGTGGGTGTTTAAAATGCTGCCAAACATGCAAAGAATTAGTTTGTAAGTTTGTTTGGGATAAATTGTACAATATGCTGTTGTAAAATATAAAAAAAATTATAATGCCATTGTAGAATAATATCATATAAGGATATCCTTTGCTCTAGGTCATGGCAATTCAATTTCAAACTGGCTGTCAATTTCTTTTTGTACAGAAAAGGTCTTAGTTATATTCTCTGCACCTCTCCCAGGAGCAAGTAGTGAATAATCCCCTACTTCCTTTCCTCACACATGTTCCTCCTGCATACGACATTAGGCGGGGGATCAGCTCACGTAAGGGTTCCTACCCAAGAAGGGTCAGGAATCATAAGTCCAAAATACTTCCCCATTTGCCCCATTTGCCCCAGGTAATGTTACCTTATAGCTGATCACTGCTAGCATGGCAGGAAAGACGTTCTCAGGCGCCTGTACCGTCTTTCTTACCATGCCTCAGGTGGTCTCCGGGCTGTTTGTTGTCTGGCTTGTCCTCCTCTTGCTCATCTTCAGTGGATTGCTTGCAGTCACTGCTCTCTCTGGCTGAGGTAGTTGATTGTCTGCGACTGCATGGTGTGGCTCCAGGCACAAGGTCCTTATTAGTCTGGCTAGTTTCTCTCTTGGATCCCTGTTGCAGTTTAATATTTCTAGCAGGAATCCACACAGGTTTGGAAAAATTCTCTGGGAATATACAAGCATACCCTCTGCCAAAGGTTAATGATGGATCAGGTCCCTTCCATAAACCAGATTTGGGATCCTTCCATCTAACTAAACCATTTTCTTTCGTTTTATTCTGACACCAATGTAGCTCCATAGGTGTCTTTCCATCAGCATCACAAGTGAAAGAATTTAAAGTAATCAAGGCTTGGTGCAGCCTACCCGCAGGTGATTTCTCCACAATCCCCCCTTTTTGTTTTTCAAGTTGGGATTTTAGCAGCTGATGCTGTCGTTCAATAATGGCCTGTCCTTGGGAATTATATGGTATTCCTGTAATGCGCTGAATTTTCCATCTTTTACAAAATTCCTGGAATTGACCGCTTGTGTAAGCAGGCCCATTATCAGTTTTAATAATTTTTGGAACTCCCATGACGGCAAAAGAAGCTAGGCAATGATTAATAACCTGTTTTGCCGTTTCTCCTGTAGATGCAGTAGCCTATAGGACTTTTGAAAAGCTGTCTACAGACAGGTAATGCACCAAGGCGTCCAAAGGAAGTATAATGCGTTACATCCATTTGCCAGATATGGTCTCTGTGCAAACCTCTAGGGTTGATTCCTGTGTTAGGGCTTTGAGGTAGATGTAACATGCAAGTGGGACATTCCTTAATAATCTGTTTTGCTTGCTGTCGAGTGATTGAGAATTGTTTAGACAGCATTTTGGCAGGCTGATGTAAAAGTTGATGAGATTCTAAGGCTTCTTGTAATAAAGCAACCAATTGATCAGCCTGTGCATTTCCTTTTGTTAAAGGACCAGGTAAGACACTATGAGCCCTGATGAGAGTGATATAAAAAGGATATTGTCTCTGTTGTACAATCTGCTGAACTTGTTTAAATATTAAAAATAAACTTTGGTCACTAAGCCATTTCAACTGGGCAGTTTCAATTCTATTCACCAAGTTCGCAGCATAAAAGGAATCAGAGAAGGTATTAAGAGGTCTTGGAAATCCTGCAATGCAGCCTTAATGGCTTCTAGTTCAATTCTTTGTTCAGAAGTATGACTGGTCAGTATGACTCGGTCTGAATTTATTGTATGATCATTAGTTCTACATATGTAACCGCTGTTTTAGAGGATTGATGCCCTAGGTGGACCCATTCAATAATGGCAGGAGAATTTCTATTTTGAATGATGACTCCAGTGGGACTATTTGCAGTTGGATTACTTTGTCCCAATAAAGGCAATTCGGTCTGTACCCGTGATACTTGGGCTGATGAAATTGCCTGTTCCACTCTTAGCAACTCATTCCTAGCTTCATTTGTTAATGTTGGGGGGAGGAAAGATTAGAGTCACCTCTAAGTAAATTAAGCAAATTTGTCAGTTCTCCTGTAGAGATCTTCGGATAAGGTCTTAACCAGTTAATGTCCCCTAATAATTTCTGAAAGTCATTTAAAGTTTTAAGACAATCTTTTCTTATCTCCACCTTCTGAGGCCTAATGTGTTGGTTATCAATTACAATCCTTACGACATTTGGAGGAAAACTCTCCTAATTTCCTTCAAAAATAATTTTCAGGCTACATAGAGTTTCATTTAAAAATCTTTGTCACATGAAACAATTTCTCTTAAGGTTATGGTGAGTGACCACTAGTAAGAATTAGATTTAATATTTTAATAACAATCCTCAGTTTATCTTATAAATACCAGTGAAAGAGATTTGAAAACTTTTCAAATTTCTCCTTTTTATTAAGCTGGAATTTTATTTTTTGAAGACTATCCCCTTAGGCTTTATTTGCATCCACAGAGGGACCATGGGAAGGCTTTCAGTAACTTAGAATATTTAATCAAATTATTTACAAAGGAAAGGGTTGCCCCCTATGGCTTCTAAGGGGACCAGCAAGCCATGTGGCCATCATGGCGGCTGTCTAATCTGTTCTTTTAAATGACAGTCAAATTTATATTGCAAACAAAAATCTCACTCGCTGTTTCTGCTCTTTATTAGAATTGTTTATAAAAATATTGGCTTTTCATTTAGCTGAAAACCTTGATTATACTTTAATAAGCTAATTTATTTAAGTAATTTAAGTAGGTATCTTCATTTAAAAGGAAAGCAAATTTAGTTGATGTTTACATTTGATTCACTAGCCAAAATTGTTGCCTCGCCTCTAGCTTAGTTAAGAATTCAGGCGGCTACCAAAGTCAGGCAGTAATGGTGGCTGTCTTAACTGTTCTTAGATTTTACTTGGATTCAATTACTTAAACATTGGCTCCTCATGTAACTTAATTTATATGAGACCTTGATTATATTATAAAAGCTAATGTATAAGGTAACTTAAGTAGGTATCTTTAATTAAAAGGCAAAGAAACTTATTCAGTAACACTTAAATGTCTGATACTTATTGGTCCGATCCAAAAGAACAAACACTGTCCCACACTGAGCCCATTCAAAATGCAGGCTGCTTGGGGCTTTTATCTTTCTTGAGATCCTACTGCTGCTGAAAATTTTGACTATATTTAAGAAATATATTGATTATGCCCTTCTGAGAGGCAAAAATCTTCATAACATTTAAAATATAATCGTTAACTTTTATTTGATAAGGCTTTCCATGCAATTTCCAATATATTAGATCTGTTAAATTTAAAATATTTCCTTTAAAAAGAGAGAATAAATTTCTTGTATTACTCTGGGCCCTTGGAGCCTTCCAAGAATCATCTCTGTTAAATCCTTGAAATTTTAACACAGAAAAAACAATCAAATACACACACACACACACACACACACGCACACACACATATATAGATATCCATATATGATTTAAAGATTATAATACTTTTTATAATTATGTTGATATCAATTAGATTTTAAACTAGTTTTTTGCATAGAAAAATTTTAGTTAGGATCACATAATCCTCTTTTTTACTGAGACCAATAAGGAACTTATTTTGAATTCCTAATTATTTTCAGAGAAAACACATTTTATTTTCTCAACAATTTTTTTTTATATTTTAGACGTTTAATTACCACAACTATATATAATTTCTCCGAATTTAATTTGAACTTCGAACTTTTAAAGCTGGCAAGTCAAACATTTAGCAGTTCCTAGATTTATAAAACTTTTATACTCCTAAAAAACCCTATAAATAATACTTGCCATAACCCAAGACATAACCCTAGCCTTACCCTCACCTAAACCCTCACCTCACCCTAACCCTCAACCTCACCCTCTCCCTCACTCTCACCCTTAACCTTAACAATAACCCAAATCCCAGTCCTAAACCCTAACCCTAACTCTAATCCTAAACCCTAAACATAACCCTAACCCTAACGCTAACCTTAACGCAAACCCTAACCCTAACCCTAACCCCAACCCTACCCCTAACCCTAAACCTTAACCCTAAACATAAACCATAACCCAAACCCAAACCATAATCCTAAACCCTAAGATTAACCATAACCCTTACCCTAACACCTAACCCTAACTCTAACCTCTAACCATAACCCTAACCATAAAAACTAACCCTAACCTTAACCCTAACCCTAACTCTAACCTCTAACCATAACCCTAACCCTAACCATAAAAACTAACCCTAACCCTAACCCTAATACCTAACCCTAACCTTAACCCAAACCCTAACCTTACCCCTAACCCTGAACCTTAACACTAACATAAACCATAACCCTAACCCTAAAACCTAACCCTAACACTAACCCTAACTCTAAAACCTAACCCTAACCCTAACCATACCCTAGACTTCAACCATGAGCCTAACCCTAACCCTGACCCTAAATCCTAATCCTAACTCTAAACCCTAACAATAACCATAACGCTTACACTAACCCTAAACCCTAACCCTAACCCAAACCCTAATCCTAACCCCTAACCCTAACCGAAACGGTAACCTTAAACCTAAACTCCAACCATAAACCCTAAAATTAACTCTAACTCTAACCCTAAAACCTAACCCTAACTCTAACCCTGAACCTAACCCTAAAACCTAACCCTAACCGTAACCCTATCCTAACCCTAAACCTTACCTTAATCCTTAACCCTAACCCTAACCCTAAGCCTAACACTAAACCTTAACACTAACCCTAACCCTAACCCTAACCCTAACCCTAACCCTAACTGTAAAGCCTAACCCTAACCCTAACCATACCCTGAACCTCAATCATCACCCTAACCTTAACCCCAACCCTAACCCTAATCCTAACCTTAAAATTAACCCTAACCCTAACAGTAACTCTAAAACCTACACCCTAACTTTGTCCCTAACCCTAACCCTAACCATACCCCTAACCCTAACCATAAACCCTAACCTTACCCAAACCCTAATCCTAAACCATAACCCTAACCCCAAAACCTAGCCCTAACGCTTCATCTAAATCCTAACCCTAACTCTAACCCTAACCCTAAATCTTAACCCTAACCCTAACCATAATCCTAACTGTAAAAACTAACCCTAACCCTAACCATACTCTAAACCTCAACCATCACCCTAACCTTAACCCTAACTCTAACCCTAATCCTAACCTTAAAACTAACCCTACCCCTAACCCTAACCCTTAACCATAAGCATAAAACCTAACCCTAACCCAAACCCTAATCCTAAACCGTAACCGTAACTCTAACCCTAACCCTAATCCTAACCCTAAAGCCTAATTCTAAACCTACCCTAAACCCTAACCTTAACCCCTAACCCTAACCTCAAACCCTAAACCCTACCCTTCACCCTTAACCCTAATCCCAAAACCTAACTGTAAACATAACCCTAACTCTAAACCTTAACACTTACCCTAACCCCTAACCCTAACCGTAACCCTAACCCCTAAACCAAACCCTAACCCCTAACCATAACCCTAACCCAAAACCTAAAACTAATCCTAACCCTAACCCTAAAACCTAACACTAAACTTAATCCTAACACTAACCCTAACATTAACCCTAACCTTAAACCATAAACCTAACCCTAACCCTAACCCTAAACCTTAACACTAACCCTAACCGTAACCCTAACTATAAAGCCTAACCCTAACCCTAACCATACCCTAAACCTCAACCATAACCCTAACATTAACCCCAACCCTAACCCTAATCCTAACCTTAAAATTAACCCTAACCCTAACCCTAACTCTAAAACCTACACCCTAATTTTATCCCTAACCCTAACCCTAAGCATACCCCTAACCCTAACCCTTAACCCTAACCATAAATCCTAACCTTACCCAAACCCTAATCCTAAACCATAACCCTAACCCCAAAACCTAACCCTAACGCTTCACCTAAACACTAACTGTAACCCTTAACCCTAACCATAAACACTGACCATAACCCCAACACTAACCCTAACCCTGAAACCTAATCCTAACCCTAACCTGAACCCTAAACCTTAACCTTAACACTTAACCCTAACCCCTAACTCTAACACTAACCCTAACCCTAACGCTAACGCTAACCATAACACTACCCTAACCCTAAAACCTAACCCTAACCCTAACCATACCCTAAACCTCAACCATCACCCTAACCTTAACCCCAACCCTAACCCTAATCCTAACCTTAAAATTAACCCTAACCCTAACAGTAACTCTAAAACCTACAACCTAACTTTATCCCTAACCCTAACCCTAACCATACCCTAACCCTAACCCCTAACCCCTAACACTAACCCTAACCCTAACCCTAACCCTAAACCCTAACACTAACCCTAACCCTTAATCCTAACAATAAACCCTAACCCTAACCCCTAACCCTAACACTAACTCCTAACCCTAACCCTAACTCTAATCCTAACCCTAACCGTAACCCTAACCCCTAACACTAACCTTAGCCCTCACCCTAAAAAATCACCCTAACCCTAACCCTAAAGCCTAATTCTAAACCTACCCTAAAACCTAACCTTAACCCCTAAACCTAACCTCAAACCCTAAACCCTACCTTTCACCCTTAACCCTAATCCCTAAACCTAACCGTAACCATAACCCTAACTCTAAACCTTAACACTAATCCTAACCCCTAACTTTAACTGTAACCCTAACCCCTAAACCGAACCCAAACCCCTAACCATAACCCTAACCCAAAACCTAAAACTAACCCTAACCCTAACCCTAAAACCTAACACTAAACTTAACCTAACACTAACCCTAACATTCACCCTAACCTTAACCCCTAAACCTAACACTAACCCCTAACCATAACCCTAATCCTAAACCTAAAAACTAACCCTAACACTAACCCTAAAACCTAACCCTAACCTTAATCCTAACACTAACCCTAATCCTAAATCTTAACCCTTAACCCTTCCACTACTAACCCTAACCCTAACGCTAACCCTAACCCCTAACCCTAACCCTAACCACAACCCTAACCTAAAACCTAACCCTAACCATAACCGTAACCCTAAACCTAACCCTAACACTAACACTAATCCTAACCCTAAACCTAAATCTAACACAATACATACTTGCCAATGCCAGGCCATAACCCTAGCCTTACCCTCACCCTAACCCGCACCTTCACCCTCACCTTCACCCTCACCCTAACCCTCACCCTAACCCTAACCCTAAAACCTAAACCTAACCGTAACACCTAAACCTAAAAATAATCCCTAAACCTAACTCTAACCCCTAACACTAACCCTAACTCTAACCCTAAAAACTAATCCTAACCCTGAAACCTAACCCTAACTCTAACCCTAACCCTCAGCTTAAACCTAACCTGTAACCCGAACCACAAACCAAAACCCTAATCCGAACCCTCATCCTAAAACCTATCCCTAACCCTAACAATAACCCTAAACATAAAACGTAACCCTAAACCCTAACATTAAACCTAACCCTAACCTTTAACCCTAATCATAAACCCTAACCCTTACCCTAACACTAAACCTATCCCTAAAACCTAACATAAACGTAAAACTACCCTAACCTTAAACCATCACACTAATCGTAACACTAACCCTAAGTCCTAACCATAACCTCAACCCTAACCCTAAACATAAAACTTAACCCTAAACCCTAACTCTAACCCTAACCCTAACCCTAACACGAACCCTAAACATAAACCCTAACCCTAAACCCTCACCCTCAATCTTACCCTCACCCTGACAGTAGCCCTAACCCTAACCCTAAACCATCACCCTAACCCTAAGCCTAACCCTAATCCTAAACAGTAACCCTAACCCTAACCCTAACCTTTACCCCTAACCCTAAAACCTAACCCTAAGCCTAACCCTAAACCTTAACCATAACCATAAACCCAAATCCTAATATAAACCCTCATCCTAAACCCTATCACTAACCCTAATGATAACCCTAAACATAAACCCTAACCCTAAACCCTAACATTAACCCTAACCCTAACCCTGAACCCTAACCCTTACCCTAAAATTAAACCTAACCCTAAAACGTAACCCTAAACGTACACCTACCCTAACCCTAAACCATCACACTAACCGTAACACTAACCCTAAATGCTAACCATAACCCTAACTCTAACCTTAAACCTAAACCTTAACTCTAAACCCTAACCCTGACCCTAACCCTTACCCTAACCATAAACCCTAACCGTAACCTTTACCCTAACCCTAAACCCTAAACCTAACCCTAAGCGTAACCCTTACCCTAACCCTAAACCCTAACCCTAACCCTAACGCTAACCCTAAACCCTTACCCTAACCCTAACACTAAAGCCTAAACCTAACCCTAATCCCTAACACTAACCCTAATCCTAAAGCCTAACCATAACCGCCAACATTAACCCTAACCCCTAACACTAACCCTAACCCGAACACAAACCATAACCATAACCCCTAACCAAAACCCTAAACCTGACCTTAAATTCTAACCCTAACCCTAAACATAAACCGTAACCTTAAACCCAAATCCTAACCCTAAAACTAAACCCTAACTCTAACCCCCAGCTCTAACCCTAACTCCTAAACCTAAACCCTAACCCTAACCCTCACCCTAACCCTAACCCTAAAACCGAACACTAAATGTAACCCTACCCTAACTCTAAACCATCACCCTAACCCAAACCCTGACACTAAATCCTAACCCTAACCCTAACAGGAAACCTAAACATAAAACCTAACCCTAAATCCTCACCCTCAATCTCACCATCACCTTGACACTAGCCCTAAACCTAACCCTAACCCTAAACCAAACCCTAACCCTAACCCTAACCCTAACCCTAAACCAAAACCTAAACCTAACCCTTAACCCTAACGCTAAACACCAACCCTAACCCTAAAGCCTAACCTTAACCGTAACCCTAAACCTAAAGCCTAACTTTTACCCCTAACCCTAACCCTAACCCTAAGCCTAAAATCTAGCCCTAACCCTAACCCTAACCCTAAAACTAATCATAAACCGTAACGCTATCTCTAACCCTAACCCTAACCCTACCCCTACACCTAAGCCTTAACCCTAACCACAAACCCTAACTCTAACCCAAACCATAATACGAAACCCTAACCCAAACCCTAATGCTAACCCTAAACCTAAATATTAACCCAAAACCCTAACATTAACGTTAACCATCACCCTAACCCTAACCCTAACCCTAAGCCTAACCTTAACCCTAAACCAAACCCTAACCCTAACCCTAACAATAACCCTTAACCCTAACCATAAACCCTAACCGTAAGCATAACCCTAACCCTAAACCAAACCCTAACCCTAACCCTAAATTTAACCCTTAACACTAATAACTAACCCTAACCGTAACCTTAACCCTAAACCTAACCCTAACCTAACCATAAACCTAACTGTAAAACCTAACTCTCACCTTAATCATACCCTAAAACTCAACCATCACCCTAACCATAACCCTAACCCTAACCCCTAACCCTAACACTAACCCCTAACCGTAACCCTAGCCACTAACACTAACCCTCAACCTAACCCTAACCCTAAACCTAACACTAAGGTTAATTCTAAACCCATACCCCTAACCTTAACCCTAACCTTAACCATAACCCTAACTCTAATCCCTAACCCTAACCTTATCTCTTAACCATAAAAACAAACACTAACCCTAACCATAAACACTAAAACTAACCCCTATCCCTATCCCCTAACCCTAACTCTAAAACCTAACCCTAACCCTAACCATAGCCTAACACTCAACCATCACCCTAACCCTAATCTTGACCCTAAATCATAACCCTAAACCTAAACCCTAATGCTAACTCTCACACTAACCCTAACCCCTAACCCGAACCCTAACCCCTAACAATAAACCTAAATCTAAAAACTAACCCTAACCCTAACCATAAAACCTAACCCTAACCTTAACCCTAACACTAACCCTAATCATAACGCTAACCCATAACCCTAACCCTAAACCTAACCCTAAAATCTAACCCTAACCCTAACCCTACCCATAAACCTAACGATAAACCCTAACCCTAAACCTAACCCAAACCATATCCTAAAGCCTAACTCTAACCCCTAACCATAACCCTAAACCCAAACCTAAAAACTAACCCTAACCTTAACCCTAATCCTAAAAACTAACCCTAACGATAACCCTAACACAAACCCTAACCATAACCCTAAACCCTAACCCTAACCCAAACCCCGACCCCAAACCCTAACCCTAACCCTAACCTTAACCCTAACTCTAAAAACTAAACCTAACTGTAACCCTTAACGCTAAAAATAAAACCTAACAGTAACACTAACCCTAACCGTGAACCCTAACCCTAACCCTAAACCTAAACCTAAACCTAAAACCTAAAACTAACTGCAATCCTACCCTAACCCTAAACCATCACCCTAACCCTAATCCTGACCCTAAGACTAAGCCTAACCCTAACCCTAACCCTAATCCTAACTCTAAACCTAATCCTAACACTAACCCTAACCCTAAACCTAAACCTAACCCTAACCCTAATCTTAAACCTAAACTCTAACCCAAAACACTAAAATTAAACCTAAACCTAAACCCTAACCCTAAACCTAAGCCTAACGCTAACCCTAAAACCTAACCCTAACCCTAACCCTATCCTAACCCTAAACCATCACCCTAACCCAAACACTGAACCTAAATCCTAACCAAAACACGAACCCTAAACGTAAACCCTAACCCTGAAACCTAACCCTAAACCTAACCCTCACCATAACCCTCACCCTCACCCTCATTCTCACCCTCACCCTGACACAAACCATAACCCTAACCCTAACCATAAACCTTAACCCTAAACCTAACCCAAACCATAATACTAAACCCTAACCCTAACCCCTAACCATAACCCTAACCATAAACACTAACCATTACCATAACCCTAAACCTTACCCTAAAACCTAACCCTAACCATAACCCTATCCAAACCATAAAAAATCAACCTAACCCTAACCCTGACATTAAATCCTAACCATAACACTAACCCTAACCCTAAACCTAAACCTTAATCCTAAACCCTAACCCTAATCTTTGCCCAACTCTAAACCCTAAATCTAAACCTAACCCTAAACCTAAACTCTAACCCTAACCCTTAACCCTAACCATAAAGCCTAACCCTAACCCTGACGCCTAACCCTAACCCTCACCCTCAACCTTATCCTCACCCTCACCCTAACACTAACCCTACCCATAACCCTAATCCTAACCCTAAAACCTAACCCTAACCCTAACCCTAACTCTACAACCTAACCCTAACCCTAACCATACCCTTAACCTCAAACATCACCCTAACCATAACCCTGACCCTAACCCTGACCCGAAATCCTAACCCTAAAACTAAACCCTATCACTAACCCTAACCCTAACCCCAAACCCTAACCCTAACCCCTACATATAACACAACCCTAAACCTAAAAAGTAACCCTAAACCTAACCCTAAACTTAAAACCTAACTCTAACCTTCACCCTAACACTAACCATAAGCATAACCCTAACCCCTAACCCTAACACTAACACCTAACCCTAACCGTAACCATAACCCTTAATCGTAAGCATAAACCCTAACCCTAACCCCTAACCCTACCCCTAACCCTAACCCTAACACCTAACACTAACCCTCACCCTAACCCTAAACCTAACACTAACCTAAACCCTAACCCCATACCCATAATCTTAACCCTAACCATAACCCTAACTCTAATCCCTAACCCTAACCGTAACCCTTAACCATAAAAATAAACCCTAACCCTAAACCTTAATCTTAACCATAAACACTAAACCTAACCCCTAACCCTAACGAAACCCCTAACCCTTACTCTAAAACCTAACCCTAACCCTAACCATACCCTAACCCTCAATCATCACACTAACCCTAACCTTGACCCTAAATCATAACCCTAAACCTAAACCCTAATACTAACCATCACCCTAACCCTAACTCCTAACCCGAACCCTATCCCCTAACCCTAACCCTAACCATAAAACCTAAACCTAACCTTAACCCTAACCCTAACCCTAATCATAACCGTAAACCCTAACCCTAACCCTAAACCAAAACCTAAACCTAAAACCTAAAACTAACTGCAATCCTACCCTAACCCTAAACCATCACCCTAACCCTAATCCTGACCCTAAATGCTACCTCTTACCCTAACCCTAACCCTAATCCTAACTCTAAACCTAACCCTAACACTAACCCTAACCCTAAACCTAAACCTAACCCTAACCCTAATCTTAAACCTAAACCCTAACCCTAAACCCTAAAATTAAACCTAAACCTAAACCCTAACCCTAAACCTAACCCTAATGCTAACTCTAAAACCGAACCCTAACCCTAACCCTCACCCTGACCCTCAGCATCACCCTCAATCTCACCTTCACCCTGACACTAACCCTAACCCTAACCCTTAACCCTAACCATAAACCCAACACTAACCCCTAACCATAACCCTAACCCTGACCCTAAATCCTAACCCTAAACCTGAACCCTAATACTAACCCTGACCCTAACACTAACCCTAACTCTAAACTTAACCCTAACACTAACCCTAATCATAATCCTAACCCGTAACCCTAACCCTAACTCCTAACCCTAACCCTTACATTAACCCTTAACCCTAACAATATACCCTAACCCTAACCCCTAAAACTAACCCTAACACCTAACACTAACCCTAGCCCTCACCCAAAAACCTAACCTTAAAACCTAACCCTATCCCTAACCCTACCCGTACACCTAACCCTTAACCCTAACCATAAACCCAACACTAACCCCTAACCCTAACCCTAACCCTAACCCTGACCCTAAATCCTAACCCTAAACCAGAACCCTAATAGTAACCCTCACCCTAACTCTAACCCCTAACCCTATCCTAAAACATAACCCTAACACTAACCCTAATCATAATCCTAACCCCTAACCCTAACCCTAACTCCTAACCCTAACCCTAACATTAACCCTTAACCCTAACAATATACACTAACCCTAACCCCTAAACCTAACCCTAACACCTAACAATAACCCTAGCCCTCACCCTAAAACCTAACCTTAAAACCTAACCCTAACCCTACACGTACACCTAACCCTTAACCCTAACCATAAACCCTAAACCTAAACCTAACCCAAACCATAATCCTAAACCTTAACCCTAACCCTTATCCATAACCCTAACCATAAACCCTAACCATTACCATAACCCTAAACCTAACCCTAAAACCTAACCGTAACCATTACCCTATCCAAACCCTAAAAAATCACCCTAACCCTAACCCTGACCTTAAATCCTAACCATAACACTAACCCTAACTCTAAACCTAAAACTTAACCCTAAACCCTAACCCTAACCCTAATCTTTACCCAACTCTAAACCCTAAATCTAACCTAACCCTAACCATAAACTCTAACCCTAACCCTGAACCCTAACCATAAACCCTACCCTAACCCTGACCCATAACCCTAACCCTCACCCTCACCCTTATCCTCACCCTCACCCTAACACTAACCCTACCCATAACCCTAATCCTAACCCTAAAACCTAACCCTAACCCTAACCCTAACTCTACAACCTAACCCTACCCCTAACCATACCCTTAACTTCAAACATCACCCTCACCATAACCCTAACCCTAACCCCAACCCCTAATCCTAACCCTAACCCCTAACCATAACCCAACCCTAAACCTAAAAACTAACCCTAAACCTAAACCTAACCTTAAAACCGAACTCTAACCTTAACCCTAACACTAACCCTAAGCATAACCCTAACCCCTAACAATAACACTAACACCTAACCCTAACCCTAACCATACCCTTAACCATAAGCATAGACCCTAAGCCTAACCCCTAACCCTAACCCTAACCCTAACCCCTAACACTAACCCTCACCCTAACCCTAACCCTAAACCTAACACTAACCTAAACCAAAACCCTATACCCTTAATCTTAACCCTTACCATAACCCTAACTCTAATCCCTAACCCTAACCGTAAGCCTTAACCATAAAAATAAACCCTAACCCTAACCCTTACCCTAACCATAAACACTAAACCTAACTCCTAACCCTAACCAAACCCCTAACCCTAACTCTAAAACCTAACACTAACCCTAACCATACCCTAACCCTCAACCATCACCCTAACCCTAACCTTGACCCTAAATCATAACCTTAAACCTAAACCCTAATACTAACCCTCACCCTAACCCTAACTCCTAACCCGAACCCTACTCCCTAACCAAAACCCTAAACCTAAACCTAAATACTAACCCTAACCTTAACCATAACCCTAAAACCTAACCCTAACGTTAACCCTAACACAAACCCTAACCATAACCCTAAACCCTAACCCTAACCCTGACCCCTAACCGTAACCCTAACCCTAACCATAACCGTACCCCTAAAAACTAACCCTAACCCTAACCCTTAACCATAAAAATAAACCCTAACCCTAACCCTAACCCTAACCGTAAACCCTAACACTAACCCTAAACCTAAACCTAAACCTTAACCCTAAACCCTAACCCTAACCCTAATCTTTAGCCAACTCTAAACCCTAAATCTAAACCTAACCCTAACCCTAAACTCTAATCCTAACCCTTAACCCAAACCATAAACCCTAACCTTAACCCTTACCCATAATCCTAACCCTCATTCTCACCCTTATCCTCACCCTCACCCTAACACTAACCCTACCCATAACCCTAATCGTAACCCTATAACCTAACCCTAACCCTAACCCTAACCCTAACCCTAACTCTACAACCTAACCCTAACCCTAACCATACCTTTAACCTCAAACATCACCCTAACCATACCCCGGACCCTAACCCTGACCCGAAATCCTAAACCTAAAACTAAACCTTAACACTAACCCTAACCCTAACCCTAACCCCTAACCCTAACCCTAACCCCGAACCATAACCCAACCCTAAACCTAAAAACTAACCCTAAACTTAACCCAACCCCTAAATCTTACCATAACGCTAACCATAAAACCTAACCCTAACCCTAACCCTCACCCTAACCCTTAACCCTAACCCTAACCCCAACCCCTAATCCTAACCCTAACCCCAACCATAACCCAACCCTAAAACTAAAAATTACCCTAAACCTAACCCTAACCTTAAAACCGAACTCTAACCTTAACCCTAACACTAACCCTAAGCATAACCCTAACCCCTAACAATAACACTAACACCTAACCCTAACCCTAACCATAACCCTTAACCATAAGCATAAACCCTAAGCCTAACCCCTAACCCTAACCCTAACCCTAACCCCTAACACTAACCCTCACCCTAACCCTAACCCTAAACCTAACACTAACCTAAACCATAACCCTATACCCTTAATCTTAACCCTTACCATAACCCTAACTCTAATCCCTAACCCTAACCGTAACCCTAAACCATAAAAATAAACCCTAACCCTAACCCTTACCCTAACCATAAACACTAAACCTAACCCCTAACCCTAACGAAACCCCTAACCCTAACTCTAAAACCTAACCCTAACCGTAACCATACCCTAACCCTCAACCATCACCCTAACCCTAACCTTGACCCTAAATCATAACCCTAAACCTAAACCCTAATACTAACCCTCACCCTAACCCTAACTCCTAACCCGAACCCTACTCCCTAACCAAAACCCTAAACCTAAACCTAAAAACTCACCCTAACCCTAACCATAAAACCTAAACCTAACCTTAACCCTAACACTAACCCTAATCATAACCCTAACCGCTAACTCTAACCCTAAACCCAAACCTAAAAACTAACCCTAACCTTAACCCTAACCCTAAAACCTAACCCTAACGTTAACCCTAACACAAACCCTAACCATAACCCTAAACCCTAACCCTAACCCTGACCCCTAACCGTAACCCTAACCGTAACCATAACCATAACCCTAAAAACTAACCCTAACCCTAACCCTTAACCATAAAAATAAACCCTAACCCTAACCCTTACCCTAACAGTAAACCCTAACCCTATCCCTAAACCTAAACCTAAACCTTAACCCTAAACCTAACCCTAACCCTAATCTTTACCCAAATCTAAACCCTAAATCTAAACCTAACCCTAACCCTAAACTCTAACCCTAACCCTTAACCCTTACCATAAACCCTAACTCTAACCCTTACCCATAACCCTAACCCTCACTCTCACCCTTATCCTCACCCTCACCCTAACAATAACCCTACCCAGAACCCTAATCGTAACCCTATAACCTAACCCTAACCCTAACCCTAACTCTACAACCTAACCCTAACCCTAACCATACCCTTAACCTCAAATATCACCCTAACCATACCCCGGACCCTAACCCTGACCCAAAATCCTAAACCTAAAATTAAACCCTAACACTAACCCTAACCCTAACCCTAACCCCTAACCCTAACCCTAAACCCAAACCATAACCCAACCCTAAACCTAAAAACTAACCCTAAACTTAACCCTACCCCTAAATCTTACCCTAACGCTAACCCTAAAACCTAACCCTAACCCTAACCTTAACCTAACCCTAAACCATCACCCTAACCCAAACCCTGACCTTAAATCCTAACCAAAACACGAAACCTAAACGTAAACCCTAACCCTGAAACCAAACCCAAACCGTAACCCTCACCCTAACCCTCACCCTCACCGTCAATCTCACCCTCACCCTGACACTAACCCTAACCCTAACCCTAAACCAATCCCTAACCCTAACCCTAACCCTAACCCTAACCCTAACCCTCACCCTAACCCTTAACCCTAACCATAAACCCAACCCTAACCCCTAACCCTAACCCTAACACTAACCCTGACCCTAAATCCTAACCCTAAGCCAGAACCCTAATAGTAACCCTCACCCTAACTCTAACCCCTAACCCTAACCCAAAACATAACCCTAACACTAACCCTAATCATAATCCTAACCCCTAACCCTAACCCTAACTCCTAACCCTAACCCTAACATTAACCCTTAACCCTAACAATATACACTAACCCTAACCCCTAAACCTAACCCTAACACCTATCACTAACCCTAGCCCTCACCCTAAAACCTAACCTTAAAACCTAGCCCTAACCCTACCCGTACACCTAACCCTTAACCCTAACCATAAACCCTAACCCTAACGCTGACCCATAACCCTAACCCTCACCCTCACCCTTATCCTCACCCTCACCCTAACACTAACCCTACCCATAACCCTAACGCTAACCCTAAACCTAAACCAAACCATAATCCTAAACCCTAACCCTAACCCCTAACCATAACCCTAACCATAAACCCTAACCATTACTATAACCCTAAACCTAACCCTAAAACGTAACCCTAACCGCAACCCTATCCAAACGCAAAACCATCACCCTAATCCTAACCCTGACCTTAAATCCTAACCATAACACTAACCCTAACCTTAAACCTAAACCTTAACCCTAAACCCTAACCCTAACCCTAATCTTTACCCAACTCTAAAACCTAAATCTAAACCTAACCCTAACCCTAAACTCTTACCCTAACCCTTAACCCTAACCATAAACCCTAACCCTAACGCTTACCCATAACCCTAACCCTCACCCTCACCCTTATCCTCACCCTCACCCTAACACTAACCCTACCCATAACCCTAATCGTAACCCTATAGCCTAACCCTAACCCTAACCCTAACCCTAACTCTACAACCTAACCCTAACCCTAACCATACCCTTAACCTCAAAAATCACCCTAACCATACCCCGGACCCTAACCCTGACCCGAAATCCTAACCCTAAAACTAAACCCTAACACTAACCCTAACCCTAACGCCTAACCTAACCCTAACCCCGAACCATAACCCAACCCTAAACCTAAAAACTAACCCTAAACCTAACCCTAACCCTAAACTTTACACTAACGCTAACCCTAAAACCTAACCCTAACCCTAACCTTAACCTAACCCTAAACCATCACCCTAACCCAAACCCTGACGTTAAATACTAACCCAAACACGAACCCTAAACGTAAACCCTAACACTGAACCCTAACCCTAACCCTAACCCTCACCCTCACCCTCAATCACACCCTCATCGTGACACTAACCCTAACCCTAAACCTAAACCAAACCCTAACCCTAAACCTTTACCCTAAACCTAACCCTTCACTCTAAACATAAAAGTTAACCCTAACCCTAACCCTAACCCTAACCCTAACCCTAATCATAACCGTAAACCCTAACCCTAACCCTAAACCCAAACCTAAACTTAAAACCTAAAACTAACCGCAATCCTACCCTAACCCTAAACCATCACCCTAACCCTAATCCTGACCGTAAATGCTACCCCTTACCCTAACCCTAACCCTAATCCTAACTCTAAACATAACCGTAACACTAACCCTAACCCTAAACCTAAACCTAACCCTAACCCTAATCTTAAACCTAAACCCTAACCCTAAATGCTAAAATTAAACCTAAACCTAAACCCTAACCCTAAACCTAACCCTAATGCTAACCCTAAAACCGAACCCTAACCCTAACCCTACCCTAACCCTAAACCATCACCCTAACCCAAACCCTGAACCTAAATCCTAACCAAAACACGAACCCTAAACGTAAACCCTAACCCTGAAACCTAACCCTAAACCTAACCCTCACCATAACCCTCACCCTCACCCTC
The DNA here is from genome assembly GCA_026230045.1 of Corynorhinus townsendii. Taxonomy (NCBI): domain Eukaryota; kingdom Metazoa; phylum Chordata; class Mammalia; order Chiroptera; family Vespertilionidae; genus Corynorhinus; species Corynorhinus townsendii. Next base: position 796,999 of record JAPDVU010000014.1, read on the forward strand.
ATTCTCACCCTCACCCTGACACTAACCATAACCCTAACCCTAACCATAAACCCTAACCCTAAACCTAACCCAAACCATAATCCTAACCCTAACCCTAAGCCCTAACTATAACCCTAACCATACACACTAACCATTACCATAACCCTAAACCTTACCCTAAAACCTAGCCCTATCCAAACACTAAAAAATCACCCTAACCCTAACCCTGACCTTAAATCATAACCATAACACTAACCCTAACCCTAAACCTAAACCTTAACCCTAATCCTTACCCAACTCTAAACCCTAAATCTAAACCTAACCCTAACCCTAAACTCTAACCCTAACCCTTAACCCTAACCATAAACCCTAACCCTAACCCTGACCCATAACCCTAACACTCACCCTCACCCTTATCCTCACCCTCACCCTAACACTAACCCTACCCATAACCCTAATCCTAACCCTAACCCTAATCATAACCGTAAACCCTAACCCTAACCCTAAACCCAAACCTAAACTTAAAACCTAAAGCTAACCGCAATCCTACCCTAACCCTAACACTAACCCTAACCCTAAACCTAAACCTAACCCTAACCCTAATCTTAAACTTAAACCCTAACCCTAAATGCTAAAATTAAACCTAAACCCTAACCCTAAACCTAACCCTAATGCTAACCCTAAAACCGAACCCTAACCCTAACCCTACCCTAACCCTAAACCATCACCCTAACCCAAACCCTGAACCTAAATCCTAACCAAAACACGAACCCTAAACGTAAACCCTAGCCCTGAAACCTAACCCTAAACCTAACCCTCACCATAACCCTCACCCTCACCCTCATTCTCACCCTCACCCTGACACTAACCATAACCCTAACCCTAACCATAAACCCTAACCCTAAACCTAACCCAAACCATAATCCTAACCCTAACCCTAAGCCCTAACTATAACCCTAACCATACACACTAACCATTACCATAACCCTAAACCTTACCCTAAAACCTAACCCTAACCATAACCCTATCCAAACACTAAAAAATCACCCTAACCCTAACCCTGACCTTAAATCCTAACCATAACACTAACCCTAACCCTAAACCTAAACCTTAACCCTAATCCTTACCTAACTCTAAACCCTAAATCTAAACCTAACCCTAACCCTAAACTCTAACCCTAACCCTTAACCCTAACCATAAACCCTAACCCTAACCCTGACCCATAACCCTAACACTCACCCTCACCCTTATCCTCACCCTCACCCTAACACTAACCCTACCCATAACCCTAATCCTAACCCTAAAACCTAACCCTAACCCTAACCCTAACCCTGACCTGAAATCCTAACCCTAAACCTAAACCCTAACACTAACCCTAACCCTAACCCTAACCCCTAACCCTAACCCTAACCCCTAAATATAACCCAACCCTAAAACTAAAAACTAACCCTAAACCTAACCATAACCTTAAAACCTAACTCTAACCTTAACCCTAACACTAACCCTAAGCATAACCCTAACCCCTAGCCATAACACTAACACCTAACCCTTACCATAACCATATCCCTTAATCGTAAGCATAAACCCTAACCCTAACCCCTAACCCTACCCCTAACCCTAACCCTAACCGCTAACACTAACCCTCACCCTAACCCTAACCCTAAACCTAACACTAACCTAAACAATAACCCTATACCCTTAATCTTTACCCTTACCATAACCCTAACTCTAATCCCTACCCCTAACCGTAACCCTTAACCATTAAAATAAACCCTAACCCTAACCCTTACCCTAACCATAAACACTAAACCTAACCCCTAACCCTAACCAAACCCCTAACCCTAACTCTAAAACTTAACCCTAAACCTAACCATACCCTAACCCTCAACCATCACCCTAACCCTAACCTTGACCCTAAATCATAACCCTAAACCTAAACCCTAATACTAACCCTCACCCTAACCCTAACTCCTAACCCGAACCCTACTCCCTAACCAAAACCCTAAACCTAAACCTAAAAACTAACCCTAACCCTAACCATAAAACCTAAACCTAACCTTAACCCTAACACTAACCCTAATCATAACCCTAACCGCTAACCCTAACCCTAAACCCAAACCTAAAAACTAACCCTAACCTTAACCCTAACCCTAAAACCTAACCCTAATGTTAACCCTAACACAAACCCTAACCATAACCCTAAACCCTAACCCTAACCCTGACCCCTAACCGTAACCCTAACCGTAACCATAACCGTAACCCTAAAAACTAACCCTAACCCTAACCCTTAACCATAAAAATAAACCCTAACCCTAACCCTTACCCTAACCGTAAACCCTAACCCTATCCCTAAACCTAAACCTAAACCTTAACCCTAAACCCTAACCCTAACCCTAATCTATACCCAAATCTAAACCCTAAATCTAAACCTAACCCTAACCCTAAACTCTAACCCTAACCCTTAACCCTAACCATAAACCCTAACTCTAACCCTTACCCATAACCCTAACCCTCACTTTCAACCTTATCCTCACCCTCACCCTAACACTAACCCTACCCAGAACCCTAATCGTAACCCTATAACCTAACCCTAACCCTAACCCTAACCCTGACTCTACAACCTAACCCTAACCCTAACCATACCCTTAACCTCAAATATCACCCTAACCATACCCCGGACCCTAACCCTGACCCGAAATCCTAAACCTAAAATTAAACCCTAACACTAACCCTAACCCTAACCCTAACCCCTAACCCTAACCCTAACCCCGAACCATAACCCAACCCTAAACCTAAAAACTAACCCTAAATTTAACCCTACCCTTAAATCTTACCCTAACGCTAACCCTAAATCCTAACCCTAACCCCTAGCCCTAATCCTAAATCCTAACCCTAACCCTAACCCTAACCCTTAACCCTAACAATAAACCCTAACTCTCACCCCTAAACCTACCCCTAACCCCTAACACTAACCCTAGCCCTAACCCGAAAACCTAACCCTAATCCTAACCCTAACCCTAACTGTAACCCTATCCGTAAACCTAAGCCTTAACCCTAACCTTAAACCTAACCCAACTCATAATCCTAAACCCTAACCCTGACCCCTAACCGTAACCCTACAATAAAAACTAACCCTAACTGTAACCCTTAACCCTAAAAATAAACCCTAACCCTAACCCTAACCCTCAACCCTAACACAAACCGTAACCCTAAACCTACACCAAAAACCTAAAACTAACTGCAACCCTACCCTAACCCTAAACCAAAATCCTAACCAGACCCCTAAAACTAAACCCTAATCCTAACCCTAACCCAAACTCTAAACCTAACCCTAACCCTAAACCTAAAACCTAATTCTAACCCTAATCTTAAACCTAAACCCTAACTCTAAACCTCACCCTAAAACCTAACCCTAACCATAACCCTACCCTAACCCTAAACCAAAACCCTCAACCTAACCCTGACCTTAAATCCTAACCCTGACCCAAACCCTAACCCTAAACACTAAACCTAACCCTAACCCCTAACCATAACCCTAACCATAAACCAAACATTAACCCTAACCCTACCCCTACCCTTAACCCTTAATCCTAACCATGAACCCTAACCCTAACCCAAACCATAATTCTAAACCCTAACCCTAACCCTAACCCTACCCCTACCCTTAACCCTTAACCCTAATCATGAACCCTAACCCTAACCCAAACTTTAAACCTAAACCCTAACCCTAAACCCTAACATGAACCCTAACCTAAACCCTAACCCTAAAACCTAACATTAACCCTAACCTTAAACCTAACCCTAAACCTAAAAACTAACCCTAACCCTAACCATAAAATCTAACCCGAACATAAACCATAACACTAACCCTAACCATAAACCCTAAGGCTAACCCCTAACCATAACCCTAAAACCTAACACTAACCCTCACCCTAACCCTAACCCTAAACCTAACACTAACCTAAACCAAAACCCTATACCCTTAATCTTAACCCTTACCATAACCCTAACTCTAATCCCTAACCCTAACCGTAAGCCTTAACCATAAAAATAAACCCTAACCCTAAACCTTACCCTAACCATAAACACTAAACCTAACTCCTAACCCTAACCAAACCCCTAACCCTAACTCTAAAACCTAACACTAACCCTAACCATACCCTAACCCTCAACCATCACCCTAACCCTAACCTTGACCCTAAATCATAACCTTAAACCTAAACCCTAATACTAACCCTCACCCTAACCCTAACTCCTAACCCGAACCCTACTCCCTAACCAAAACCCTAAACCTAAACCTAAATACTAACCCTAACCTTAACCATAACCCTAAAACCTAACCCTAACGTTAACCCTAACACAAACCCTAACCATAACCCTAAACCCTAACCCTAACCCTGACCCCTAACCGTAACCCTAACCCTAACCATAACCGTACCCCTAAAAACTAACCCTAACCCTAACCCTTAACCATAAAAATAAACCCTAACCCTAACCCTAACCCTAACCGTAAACCCTAACACTAACCCTAAACCTAAACCTAAACCTTAACCCTAAACCCTAACCCTAACCCTAATCTTTAGCCAACTCTAAACCCTAAATCTAAACCTAACCCTAACCCTAAACTCTAATCCTAACCCTTAACCCAAACCATAAACCCTAACCTTAACCCTTACCCATAATCCTAACCCTCATTCTCACCCTTATCCTCACCCTCACCCTAACACTAACCCTACCCATAACCCTAATCGTAACCCTATAACCTAACCCTAACCCTAACCCTAACCCTAACCCTAACTCTACAACCTAACCCTAACCCTAACCATACCTTTAACCTCAAACATCACCCTAACCATACCCCGGACCCTAACCCTGACCCGAAATCCTAAACCTAAAACTAAACCTTAACACTAACCCTAACCCTAACCCCTAACCCTAACCCTAACCCCGAACCATAACCCAACCCTAAACCTAAAAACTAACCCTAAACTTAACCCAACCCCTAAATCTTACCATAACGCTAACCATAAAACCTAACCCTAACCCTAACCCTCACCCTAACCCTTAACCCTAACCCTAACCCCAACCCCTAATCCTAACCCTAACCCCAACCATAACCCAACCCTAAAACTAAAAATTACCCTAAACCTAACCCTAACCTTAAAACCGAACTCTAACCTTAACCCTAACACTAACCCTAAGCATAACCCTAACCCCTAACAATAACACTAACACCTAACCCTAACCCTAACCATAACCCTTAACCATAAGCATAAACCCTAAGCCTAACCCCTAACCCTAACCCTAACCCTAACCCCTAACACTAACCCTCACCCTAACCCTAACCCTAAACCTAACACTAACCTAAACCATAACCCTATACCCTTAATCTTAACCCTTACCATAACCCTAACTCTAATCCCTAACCCTAACCGTAACCCTAAACCATAAAAATAAACCCTAACCCTAACCCTTACCCTAACCATAAACACTAAACCTAACCCCTAACCCTAACGAAACCCCTAACCCTAACTCTAAAACCTAACCCTAACCGTAACCATACCCTAACCCTCAACCATCACCCTAACCCTAACCTTGACCCTAAATCATAACCCTAAACCTAAACCCTAATACTAACCCTCACCCTAACCCTAACTCCTAACCCGAACCCTACTCCCTAACCAAAACCCTAAACCTAAACCTAAAAACTCACCCTAACCCTAACCATAAAACCTAAACCTAACCTTAACCCTAACACTAACCCTAATCATAACCCTAACCGCTAACTCTAACCCTAAACCCAAACCTAAAAACTAACCCTAACCTTAACCCTAACCCTAAAACCTAACCCTAACGTTAACCCTAACACAAACCCTAACCATAACCCTAAACCCTAACCCTAACCCTGACCCCTAACCGTAACCCTAACCGTAACCATAACCATAACCCTAAAAACTAACCCTAACCCTAACCCTTAACCATAAAAATAAACCCTAACCCTAACCCTTACCCTAACAGTAAACCCTAACCCTATCCCTAAACCTAAACCTAAACCTTAACCCTAAACCTAACCCTAACCCTAATCTTTACCCAAATCTAAACCCTAAATCTAAACCTAACCCTAACCCTAAACTCTAACCCTAACCCTTAACCCTTACCATAAACCCTAACTCTAACCCTTACCCATAACCCTAACCCTCACTCTCACCCTTATCCTCACCCTCACCCTAACAATAACCCTACCCAGAACCCTAATCGTAACCCTATAACCTAACCCTAACCCTAACCCTAACTCTACAACCTAACCCTAACCCTAACCATACCCTTAACCTCAAATATCACCCTAACCATACCCCGGACCCTAACCCTGACCCAAAATCCTAAACCTAAAATTAAACCCTAACACTAACCCTAACCCTAACCCTAACCCCTAACCCTAACCCTAAACCCAAACCATAACCCAACCCTAAACCTAAAAACTAACCCTAAACTTAACCCTACCCCTAAATCTTACCCTAACGCTAACCCTAAAACCTAACCCTAACCCTAACCTTAACCTAACCCTAAACCATCACCCTAACCCAAACCCTGACCTTAAATCCTAACCAAAACACGAAACCTAAACGTAAACCCTAACCCTGAAACCAAACCCAAACCGTAACCCTCACCCTAACCCTCACCCTCACCGTCAATCTCACCCTCACCCTGACACTAACCCTAACCCTAACCCTAAACCAATCCCTAACCCTAACCCTAACCCTAACCCTAACCCTAACCCTCACCCTAACCCTTAACCCTAACCATAAACCCAACCCTAACCCCTAACCCTAACCCTAACACTAACCCTGACCCTAAATCCTAACCCTAAGCCAGAACCCTAATAGTAACCCTCACCCTAACTCTAACCCCTAACCCTAACCCAAAACATAACCCTAACACTAACCCTAATCATAATCCTAACCCCTAACCCTAACCCTAACTCCTAACCCTAACCCTAACATTAACCCTTAACCCTAACAATATACACTAACCCTAACCCCTAAACCTAACCCTAACACCTATCACTAACCCTAGCCCTCACCCTAAAACCTAACCTTAAAACCTAGCCCTAACCCTACCCGTACACCTAACCCTTAACCCTAACCATAAACCCTAACCCTAACGCTGACCCATAACCCTAACCCTCACCCTCACCCTTATCCTCACCCTCACCCTAACACTAACCCTACCCATAACCCTAACGCTAACCCTAAACCTAAACCAAACCATAATCCAAAACCCTAACCCTAACCCCTAACCATAACCCTAACCATAAACCCTAACCATTACTATAACCCTAAACCTAACCCTAAAACGTAACCCTAACCGCAACCCTATCCAAACGCAAAACCATCACCCTAATCCTAACCCTGACCTTAAATCCTAACCATAACACTAACCCTAACCTTAAACCTAAACCTTAACCCTAAACCCTAACCCTAACCCTAATCTTTACCCAACTCTAAAACCTAAATCTAAACCTAACCCTAACCCTAAACTCTTACCCTAACCCTTAACCCTAACCATAAACCCTAACCCTAACGCTTACCCATAACCCTAACCCTCACCCTCACCCTTATCCTCACCCTCACCCTAACACTAACCCTACCCATAACCCTAATCGTAACCCTATAGCCTAACCCTAACCCTAACCCTAACCCTAACTCTACAACCTAACCCTAACCCTAACCATACCCTTAACCTCAAAAATCACCCTAACCATACCCCGGACCCTAACCCTGACCCGAAATCCTAACCCTAAAACTAAACCCTAACACTAACCCTAACCCTAACGCCTAACCTAACCCTAACCCCGAACCATAACCCAACCCTAAACCTAAAAACTAACCCTAAACCTAACCCTAACCCTAAACTTTACACTAACGCTAACCCTAAAACCTAACCCTAACCCTAACCTTAACCTAACCCTAAACCATCACCCTAACCCAAACCCTGACGTTAAATACTAACCCAAACACGAACCCTAAACGTAAACCCTAACACTGAACCCTAACCCTAACCCTAACCCTCACCCTCACCCTCAATCACACCCTCATCGTGACACTAACCCTAACCCTAAACCTAAACCAAACCCTAACCCTAAACCTTTACCCTAAACCTAACCCTTCACTCTAAACATAAAAGTTAACCCTAACCCTAACCCTAACCCTAACCCTAACCCTAATCATAACCGTAAACCCTAACCCTAACCCTAAACCCAAACCTAAACTTAAAACCTAAAACTAACCGCAATCCTACCCTAACCCTAAACCATCACCCTAACCCTAATCCTGACCGTAAATGCTACCCCTTACCCTAACCCTAACCCTAATCCTAACTCTAAACATAACCGTAACACTAACCCTAACCCTAAACCTAAACCTAACCCTAACCCTAATCTTAAACCTAAACCCTAACCCTAAATGCTAAAATTAAACCTAAACCTAAACCCTAACCCTAAACCTAACCCTAATGCTAACCCTAAAACCGAACCCTAACCCTAACCCTACCCTAACCCTAAACCATCACCCTAACCCAAACCCTGAACCTAAATCCTAACCAAAACACGAACCCTAAACGTAAACCCTAGCCCTGAAACCTAACCCTAAACCTAACCCTCACCATAACCCTCACCCTCACCCTCATTCTCACCCTCACCCTGACACTAACCATAACCCTAACCCTAACCATAAACCCTAACCCTAAACCTAACCCAAACCATAATCCTAACCCTAACCCTAAGCCCTAACTATAACCCTAACCATACACACTAACCATTACCATAACCCTAAACCTTACCCTAAAACCTAACCCTAACCATAACCCTATCCAAACACTAAAAAATCACCCTAACCCTAACCCTGACCTTAAATCCTAACCATAACACTAACCCTAACCCTAAACCTAAACCTTAACCCTAATCCTTACCTAACTCTAAACCCTAAATCTAAACCTAACCCTAACCCTAAACTCTAACCCTAACCCTTAACCCTAACCATAAACCCTAACCCTAACCCTGACCCATAACCCTAACACTCACCCTCACCCTTATCCTCACCCTCACCCTAACACTAACCCTACCCATAACCCTAATCCTAACCCTAAAACCTAACCCTAACCCTAACCCTAACCCTGACCTGAAATCCTAACCCTAAACCTAAACCCTAACACTAACCCTAACCCTAACCCTAACCCCTAACCCTAACCCTAACCCCTAAATATAACCCAACCCTAAAACTAAAAACTAACCCTAAACCTAACCATAACCTTAAAACCTAACTCTAACCTTAACCCTAACACTAACCCTAAGCATAACCCTAACCCCTAGCCATAACACTAACACCTAACCCTTACCATAACCATATCCCTTAATCGTAAGCATAAACCCTAACCCTAACCCCTAACCCTACCCCTAACCCTAACCCTAACCGCTAACACTAACCCTCACCCTAACCCTAACCCTAAACCTAACACTAACCTAAACAATAACCCTATACCCTTAATCTTTACCCTTACCATAACCCTAACTCTAATCCCTACCCCTAACCGTAACCCTTAACCATTAAAATAAACCCTAACCCTAACCCTTACCCTAACCATAAACACTAAACCTAACCCCTAACCCTAACCAAACCCCTAACCCTAACTCTAAAACTTAACCCTAAACCTAACCATACCCTAACCCTCAACCATCACCCTAACCCTAACCTTGACCCTAAATCATAACCCTAAACCTAAACCCTAATACTAACCCTCACCCTAACCCTAACTCCTAACCCGAACCCTACTCCCTAACCCGAACCCTACTCCCTAACCAAAACCCTAAACCTAAACCTAAAAACTAACCCTAACCCTAACCATAAAACCTAAACCTAACCTTAACCCTAACACTAACCCTAATCATAACCCTAACCGCTAACCCTAACCCTAAACCCAAACCTAAAAACTAACCCTAACCTTAACCCTAACCCTAAAACCTAACCCTAATGTTAACCCTAACACAAACCCTAACCATAACCCTAAACCCTAACCCTAACCCTGACCCCTAACCGTAACCCTAACCGTAACCATAACCGTAACCCTAAAAACTAACCCTAACCCTAACCCTTAACCATAAAAATAAACCCTAACCCTAACCCTTACCCTAACCGTAAACCCTAACCCTATCCCTAAACCTAAACCTAAACCTTAACCCTAAACCCTAACCCTAACCCTAATCTATACCCAAATCTAAACCCTAAATCTAAACCTAACCCTAACCCTAAACTCTAACCCTAACCCTTAACCCTAACCATAAACCCTAACTCTAACCCTTACCCATAACCCTAACCCTCACTTTCAACCTTATCCTCACCCTCACCCTAACACTAACCCTACCCAGAACCCTAATCGTAACCCTATAACCTAACCCTAACCCTAACCCTAACCCTGACTCTACAACCTAACCCTAACCCTAACCATACCCTTAACCTCAAATATCACCCTAACCATACCCCGGACCCTAACCCTGACCCGAAATCCTAAACCTAAAATTAAACCCTAACACTAACCCTAACCCTAACCCTAACCCCTAACCCTAACCCTAACCCCGAACCATAACCCAACCCTAAACCTAAAAACTAACCCTAAATTTAACCCTACCCTTAAATCTTACCCTAACGCTAACCCTAAATCCTAACCCTAACCCCTAGCCCTAATCCTAAATCCTAACCCTAACCCTAACCCTAACCCTTAACCCTAACAATAAACCCTAACTCTCACCCCTAAACCTACCCCTAACCCCTAACACTAACCCTAGCCCTAACCCGAAAACCCTAACCCTAATCCTAACCCTAACCCTAACTGTAACCCTATCCGTAAACCTAAGCCTTAACCCTAACCTTAAACCTAACCCAACTCATAATCCTAAACCCTAACCCTGACCCCTAACCGTAACCCTACAATAAAAACTAACCCTAACTGTAACCCTTAACCCTAAAAATAAACCCTAACCCTAACCCTAACCCTCAACCCTAACACAAACCGTAACCCTAAACCTACACCAAAAACCTAAAACTAACTGCAACCCTACCCTAACCCTAAACCAAAATCCTAACCAGACCCCTAAAACTAAACCCTAATCCTAACCCTAACCCAAACTCTAAACCTAACCCTAACCCTAAACCTAAAACCTAATTCTAACCCTAATCTTAAACCTAAACCCTAACTCTAAACCTCACCCTAAAACCTAACCCTAACCATAACCCTACCCTAACCCTAAACCAAAACCCTCAACCTAACCCTGACCTTAAATCCTAACCCTGACCCAAACCCTAACCCTAAACACTAAACCTAACCCTAACCCCTAACCATAACCCTAACCATAAACCAAACATTAACCCTAACCCTACCCCTACCCTTAACCCTTAATCCTAACCATGAACCCTAACCCTAACCCAAACCATAATTCTAAACCCTAACCCTAACCCTAACCCTACCCCTACCCTTAACCCTTAACCCTAATCATGAACCCTAACCCTAACCCAAACTTTAAACCTAAACCCTAACCCTAAACCCTAACATGAACCCTAACCTAAACCCTAACCCTAAAACCTAACATTAACCCTAACCTTAAACCTAACCCTAAACCTAAAAACTAACCCTAACCCTAACCATAAAATCTAACCCGAACATAAACCATAACACTAACCCTAACCATAAACCCTAAGGCTAACCCCTAACCATAACCCTAAAACCTAACACTAACCCTCACCCTAACCCTAAACCTACAACTAACACTAACCTTAACCCTAACCCCATACCCCTAACCTTAACCCTAACCCTAACCACAACCCTAACTCTAATCCCTAACCCTAACAGTAACCCTTAACCGTAAAATAAACCCTAACTCTAACCCTTAATCCTAACCATAAACCCTAAACCACACCACTAACCCCAACCCCAACCCCTAACCCTAACTCTAAAACCTAAACCTAACCCTAACCATACCCTAAAACTCAACCATCACCATAACCTTAACCCTCACCTAAATCCTAAACCTAAACCTAAACCCTAATACTAACCCTCACCCTAACCCTAACTCCTAACCATAACCTAAACCTAAACCTAAAAACTATCCCTAACCCTAACCCTAACCCTAAAACCTAACCCTAACCGTAACGCTACCCGTAAACCTAAGCCTTAACCCTAACCCTAAACCTAACCCAAATCATAATCCTAAACCCTAACCCTGACCCCTAACCCTAACCTTAACCCTAACCGTAACCCTACCCTAAACCCTAACCCTAACCGTAACCCTAACCCTAACCCTAAACCCTAACACTAACCGTAACCCTAAACCCTAAAACTAACGGCAACCCTACCCTAACCCTAAACCATCATCTTAACCCGAACCCTAACACTAAACCCTAATCCTAACCCTACCCCAAACTCTAAACATAACCCTAACCCTAACCCTAACCCTAACACTAAACCTAAAACCTAATTGTAACCCTAATCTTAAACCTAAACCCTAACTCTAAACCCTAAAATTAACCCTAAAACTAAATCCTAAGCCTAAACCTTACCCTAACGCTAACCCTAAAACATAAGCCTAACCCTAACCCTACCCTAACCCTAAACCATCACCTTAACCCAAACCCTGACCCTAAATCCTAACCCATACATGAACCTTAAATGTAAACCCTAAACCTGAACCCTACCCCTAACCCTAACCCTCACCCTCACCCTCAATCTCACCCTCACCCTGACACTAACCCTAACCCTAACCCTAAGCCTAAACCTTAAACCTAACCAATAACCCTAAAATAAACGTTAACCCTAACCCATAACACTAACCCTAACCCCTAAACATAACCATAACCCCAAATCCTAACCCTAACCGTTAACCCTAAACCTAACCATAACCCTAACCCTAACCCTAAACCCTAAGCCTAACGCTAAAACGTAACCCTGACCTTAACCCTAACCATAACCCTAACCCTAACCCTAATCCTACTCTTAACCCTAACCATGAACCCTAATCTTAAACCATAACACTAACCTTAACCCTAACCCTAACCCAAACCATAATACTAAACCCTAACCCTAACCCTAACACTAACCTTAAACCTAACACTAACCTTAAACCTAAACCCTAACCCTAAACCCTAACATTAACCCTAACCCTAAACTCTAACCCTAACCCTAACCCTAAACTGAACCCTAACCCTAACACTAACACTAACCCTAAACCTAACCCTAACCATAACCCTACCCTAACCCTAAACCATCACCCTAACCCTAACCCCTAACCAGAACTCTAACCCTAAACGTAAAAACTAACCCTAACCCTAAAATCTAACCGGAACCTAAACCCTAAAACTAACCCTAACCATAACCTTAACCCCAAACCCTAACCCCTAACCATAACCCTAACCCTAACCCTTACCCTAAGCCTTAACCCTAACAATAAAGGCTAACACTAATGCCTAACCATAACCGTAAACCCTAACACTAACCCTCACCCTAACCCTAACCCTAAACCTAACACTAACTTTAACCCTAACTCCATACCCCTAACCTTAACCCTAACCCTAACCGTAACCCTAACTCTAATCCCTAACCCTAACAGTAACCCTTAACCCTAAAAATAAACTGTAACTCTAACCCTTAACCCTAACCATGAACCCTAAACCTAACCTCTAACTCTAACTCTAAAACCTAAACCTAACCCTAACCATAACCTAAAACTCAACCATCACCCTAACTCTAACCCTGACCCTAAATCCTAACCCTAATACTAACACTCACCCTAACCCTAACCCCTAACTCTAACCCTAACTCCTAACCATAACCCTAAACCTAAACCTAAAAACTATCCCTAACCCTAACCCTAACCCTAAAACCTAACCCTAAACTTAACCCTAACACTACCCCTAATCCTAACCCTAACCCCTAGCCCTAATCTTAAATCCTAACCTTAACCCTAACCCTAACCCTTAACCCTAACAATAAACCCTAACTCTCACCCCTAAACCTACCCCTAACCCCTAACACTAACCCTAGCCCTAACCCGAAAACCTAACCCTAATCCTAACCCTAACCCTAACTGTAACCCTATCCGTAAACCTAAGCCTTAACCCTAACCTTAAACCTAACCCAACTCATAATCCTAAACCCTAACCCTGACCCCTAACTGTAACCCTACAATAAAAACTAACCCTAACCGTAACCCTTAACCCTAAAAATAAACCCTAACCCCAACCCTAACCCTAACCCTCAACCCTAACACAAACCGTAACCCTAAACCTACACCAAAAACCTAAAACTAACCGCAACCCTACCCTAACCCTAAACCAAAATCCTAACCAGACCCCTAAAACTAAACCCTAATCCTAACCCTAACCCAAACTCTAAACCTAACCCTAACCCTAACCATAACCCTAAACCTAAAACCTAATTCTAACCCTAATCTTAAACCTAAACCCTAACCTTAAACCTTACCCTAACGCTAACCCTAAACACTAACCCTATCCCTAACCCTACCCTAACCCTAAACCATCACCCTAACTCATACCCTGTCCATAAATCGTAACCCAAACACGATCCCTAAAGGTAAACCCTAACCCTGAACCCTACCCTAATCCTAACCCTCACCCTCACGCTAAATCTCACCCTCACCATGACACTAACCCTAACCCAAACCCTAAAACAAACCCTAACCCTAACCCTAAACTTAAACCTTAACCCTAACCATTAACCCTAAAGACAAATGTTAACCCTAACCCGTAACACTAACCCTAACCCCTAATCCTAACTCTAACCCCAAATCCTAACCCTAACACTTAACCCTAAACCTAACCCTAACCCTAACCCCTAACCCTAACCCTAACTCCCAACCATAACTCTAAACCTAAACCTAAAAACTATCCCTAACGCTAACCCTAACCATAAAACCTATCCCTAACCTTAACCCTAACACTAACCCTAATCAAAACCCTAACGCCTAACCCTAATCCTAAATCCTAACCCTAAACCTAACCCTAACCCTAACCCTAACCCTAACCCTAACCCTAACACTAACCCTAATCATAACCCTAAAAGCTAACCCTAACCCTAAACCCAAACCTAAAAACTAACCCTAACCTTAACCCTAACCCTAAAACCTAACCCTAACGTTAACCCTAACACAAACCCTAACCATAACCATAAACCCTAACCCTAACCCTGACCCCTAACCATAACCCTAACCGTAACCATAACAGTAACCCTAAAAACTAACCCTAACCCTAACCCTTAACCATAAAAATAAACCCTAACCCTAACCCTTACCCTAACCGTAAACCCTAACCCTATCCCTAAACCTAAACTTAAACCTTAAACCTAACCATTAACCCTAAACATAAATGTTAACCCTAACCCGTAACACTAACCCTAACCCCTAATTCTAACTCTAACCCCAAATCCTAACCCTAACACTTAACCCTAAACCTAACCCTAACCCTAACCACTAACCCTAACCCTAACTCCCAACCATAACCCTAAACCTAAAAACTATCCCTAACGCTAACCCTAACCATAAAACCTAACCCTAACCTTAACCCTAACACTAACCCTAATCAAAACCCTAACACCTAACCCTAATCCTAAATCCTAACCCTAACCCTAACCCTAACCCTAACACTAACCCTAAACATAACCCTAACCGCTAACCCTAACCCTAACCCAAACCTAAAAAAATAACCCTAACCTTAACCCTAACCCTAAAACCTAACCCTAACGTTAACCCTAACACAAACCCTAACCATAACCCTAAACTCTAACACTAACCCTGACACCTAACTGTAACCCTAACCGTAACCATAACCGTAACCCTAAAAACTAACCCTAACCCTAACCCTTAACCATAAAAATAAGCCCTAACCCTAACCCTTACCCTAACCGTAAACCATAACCCTATCCCTAAACCTAAACCTTAACCCTAAACCCTAACCCTAACCCTAATCTTTACCCAAATCTAAACCCTAAATCTAAACCTAACCCTAACCCTAAACTCTAACCCTAACCCTTAACCCTAACCATAAACCCTAACTCTAACCCTTACCCATAACCCTAACCCTCACTCTCACCCTTATCCTCACCCTCACCCTAACACTAACCCTACCCAGAACCCTAATCGTAACCCTATAACCTAACCCTAACCATAACCCTAACCCTAACTCTACAACCTAACCCTAACCCTAACCATACCCTTAAGCTCAAATATCACCCTAACCATACCCCGGACCCTAACCCTGACCCGAAATCCTAAACCTAAAATTATACCCTAACACTAACCCTAACCCTAACCTAACCCCTAACCCTAACCCTAACCCCGAACCATAACCCAACCCTAAACCTAAAAACTAACCCTAAACTTAACCCTACCCCTAAATCTTACCCTAACGCTAACCCTAAAACCTAACCCTAACCCTAACCTTAACCTAACCCTAAACCATCACCCTAACCCAAACCCTGACCTTAAATCCTAACCAAAACACGAAACCTAAACGTAAACCCTAACCCTGAAATCTAACCCAAACCGTAACCCTCACCCTAACCCTCACCCTCACCGTCAATCTCACCCTCACCCTGACACTAAGCCTAACCCTAACCCTAAACCAATCCCTAACCCTAACCCTAACCCTAACCCTCACCCTAACCCTTAACCCTAACCATAAACCCAACCCTAACCCCTAACCCTAACCCTGACCTTAAATCCTAACCCTAAACCAGAACCCTAATAGTAACCCTCACCCTAACTCTAACCCCTAACCCTAACCCAAAACATAACCCTAACACTAACCCTAATCATAATCCTAACCCCTAACCCTAACCCTAACTCCTAACCCTAACCCTAACATTAACCCTTAACCCTAACAATATACACTAACCCTAACCCCTAAACCTAAACCTAACACCTAACACTAACCCTAGCCTTCACCCTAAAACCTAACCTTAACACCTAGCCCTAACCCTACCCGTACACCTAACCCTTAACCCTAACCATAAACCCTAACCCTAACGCTGACCCATAACCCTAACCCTCACCCTCACCCTTATCCTCACCGTCACCCTAACACTAACCCTACCCATAACCCTAACGCTATCCCTAAACCTAAACCAAACCATAATCCTAAACCCTAACCCTAACCCCTAACCATAACACTAACCATAAACCCTAACCATTACTATAACCCTAAACCTAACCCTAAAACGAAACCCTAACTGCAACCCTATCCAAACGCAAAACCATCACCCTAACCCTAACCCTGACCTTAAATCCTAACCATAACACTAACCCTAACCCTAAACCTAAACCTTAACCCTAAACCCTAACCCTAACCCTAATCTTTACCCAACTCTAAAACCTAAATCTAAACCTAACCCTAACCCTAAACTCTTACCCTAACCCTTAAACCTAACCATAAAACCTAACCCTAACGCTTGCCCATAACCCTAACCCTCACCCTCACCCTTATCCTCACCCTCACCCTAACACTAACCCTACCCATAACCCTAATCGTAACCATATAGCCTAACCCTAACCCTAACCCTAACCCTAACTCTACAACCTAACCCTAACCCTAACCAAACCCTTAACCTCAAAAATCACCCTAACCATACCCCGGACCCTAACCCTGACCTGAAATCCTAACCCTAAAACTAAACCCTAACACTAACCCTAACCCTAACCCTAACCCCTAACCCTAACCCTACCCTGAACCATAACCCAACCCTAAACCTAAAAACTAACCCTAAACCTAACCCTAACCCTAAACTTTACACTAACGCTAACCCTAAAACCTAACCCTAACCCTAACCTTAACCTAACCCTAAACCATCACCCTAACCCAAACCCTGACCTTAAATCCTAACCCAAACACGAACCCTAAACGTAAATCCTAACACTGAACCCTAACCCTAAACCTAACCCTCACCCTCACCCTCAATCACACCCTAATCGTGACACTAACCCTAACCCTAAACCTAAACCAAACCCTAACCCTAAACCTTTACCCTAAACCTAACCCTTCACTCTAAACATAAAAGTTAACCCTAACACTAACCCTAACCCTAACACTAACCATAAAACCTAAACCTAACCTTAACCCTAACCCTTACCCTAATCATAACCGTAAACCCTAACCCTAACCCTAAACCCTAACCTAAACTTAAAACCTAAAACTAACCGCAATCCTACCCTAACCCTAAACCATCACCCTAACCCTAATCCTGACCGTAAATGCTACCCCTTACCCTAACCCTAACCCTAATCCTAACTCTAACCCTAACCCTAACACTAACCCTAACCCTAAACCTAAACCTAACCCTAACCCTAATCTTAAACCTAAACCCTAACCCTAAACCTAACCCTAATGCTAACGCTAAAACCGAACCCTAACCCTAATCCTACCCTAACCCTAAACCATCACCCTAACCCAAACCCTGAACCTAAATCCTAACCAAAACACGAACCCTAAACGTAAACCCTAACCCTGAAACCTAACCCTAAACCTAACCCTCACCATAACCCTCACCCTCACCCTCATTCTCACCCTCACCCTGACACTAACCATAACCCTAACCCTAACCATAAACCCTAACCCTAAACCTAACCCAAACCATAATCCTAACCCTAACCCTAAACCCTAACCATAAACCTAACCATACACACTAACCATTACCATAACCCTAAACCTTACCCTAAAACCTAACCCTAATCATAACCCTATCCAAACACTAAAAAATCACCCTAACCCTAACCCTGACCTTAAATCCTAACCATAACACTAACCCTAACCCTAAACCTAAACCTTAACCCTAATCCTTACCCAACTCTAAACCCTAAATCTGAACCTAACCCTAACCCTAAACTCTAACCCTAACCCTTAACCCTAACCATAAACCCTAACCCTAACCCTGACCCATAACCCTAACCTTCACCCTCACCCTTATCCTCACCCTCACCCTAACCCTAACCCTACCCATAACCCTAATCCTAACCCTAAAACCTAACTCTAACCCTAACCCTAACCCTGACCCGAAATCCTAACCCTAAACCTAAACCCTAACACTAACCCTAACCCTAACCCTAACCCCTAACCCTAACCCTAACCCCTAAATATAACCCAACCCTAAACCTAAAAACTAACCCTAAACCTAACCATAACCTTAAAACCTAACTCTAACCTTCACCCTAACACTAAACCTAAGCATAACCCTAACCCCTAGCCCTAACATTAACACCTAACCCTTACCATAACCATATCCCTTAATCGTAAGCATAAACCCTAACCCTAACCCCTAACCCTACCCCTAACCCTAACCCTAACCCCTAACACTAACCCTCACCCTAACCCTAAACCTAACACTAACCTAAACCCTAACCCTATACCACTAATCTTAACCCTAACCATAACCCTAACTCTAATCCCTAACTCTAACCGTAACCCTTAACCATAAAAATAAACCCTAACCCTAAACCTTAACCCTAACCATAAACACTAAACATAACCTCTAACCCTAACCAAACCCCTAACCCTTACTCTAAAACCTAACCCTAACCCTAACCATACCCTAACCCTCAACCATCACCCTAACCCTAAACTTGAACCTAAATCATAACCCTAAACCTAAACCCTAATACTAACCATCACCCTAACCCTAACTCCTAACCCGAACCCTACCCCCTAACCAAAACCCTAAACCTAAACCTAAAAACAAACCCTAACCCTAACCATAAAACCTAAACCTAACCTTAACCCTAACCCTAAACCTAATCATAACCGTAAACCCTAACCCTAACCCTAAACCCAAACCTAAACCTAAAACCTAAAACTAACCGCAATCCTACCCTAACCCTAAACCATCACCCTAACCCTAATCCTGACCGTAAATGCTACCCCTTACCCTAACCCTAACCCTAATCCTAACTCTAAACCTAATCCTAACACTAACCCTAACCCTAAACCTAAACCTAACCCTAACCCTAATCTTAAACCTAAACCCTAACCCTAAACCCTAAAATTAAACCTAAACCTAAACCCTAACCATAAACCTAACCCTAATGCTACCCTAAAACCGAACCCTAACCCTAACCCTACCCTAACCCTAAACCATCACACTAATCCAAACCCTGAACCTAAATCCTAACAAAAACACGAACCCTAAACGTAAATCCTAACCCTGAAACCTAACCCTAACCCTAACCCTAACCCTTAACCCTAACCATAAACTCAAACCTAACCCCTAACCATAACCCTAACCCTGACCCTTAATCCTAACCCTAAATCTGAACCCTAATACTAACCCTTACCCTAACCCTAACCCTAAACTTAACCCTAACACTAACCCTAATCATAATCCTAACCCCTAACCCTAACCCTAACTCTAACGCCTTACCCTAACCCTAACCCTTAATCCTAACAATATACCCTAACCCTAACCCCTAAACCTAACCCTAACACCTAACACTAACCCTAACCCTCACCCAAAAACCTAACCTTAAAACCTAACCCTAACCCTAACCCTACCCGTAAACCTAACCCTTAACCCTAACCATAAATCCTAACCCTAAACCTAACCCAAACCATAATCCTAAACCTTAACCCTAATCCCTAACCATAACCCTAACCATAAACCCTAACCATTACCATAACCCTAAACCTAACCCTAAAACCTAACCCTAACCATTACCCTATCCAAACCCTAAAAAATCACCCTAACCCTAACCCTGACCTTAAATCCTAACCATAACACTAACCCTAACTCTAAACATAAACCTTAACCCTAAACCCTAACCCTAATCCTAATCTTTACCCAACTCTAAACCCTAAATCTAACCTAACCCTAACCCTAAACTCTAACCCTAACCCTGAACCCTAACCAAAAACCCTAACCCTAACCCTGACCCATAACCCTAACCCTCACCCTCACCCTTATCCTCACCCTCACCCTAACCCTAACCCTAACCCTGACCAGAAATCCTAACCCTAAACCTAAACCCTAATACTAACCCTCACCCTAACCCTATCGCCTAACCCTAACCCTAACTCCTAACCATAACACTAAACCTAAACCTAAAAACTATTCCTAACCCTAACCCTAAAACATAACCCTAACCATAACCCTAACACTAACCCTAATCTTAATTCCTAACCCTAACCCTAACCCGAACCCTTAACCCTAACACTAACCTTAACCCTGAACCCTAAAAATAAACCCTAACCCTAACACTAACCCTGACCATAACCCTAAACCTAAACGTAAACCTAAAACCTAAAACTAAACGAAACCCTACCCTAACCCTAAACCATCACCCTAACCCTAATCCTGACGCTAAATCCTACCCCTAACCCTAACCCTAACCCAAACTCTAAACTTAACCCGAACCCTAACCCTAACACGTACCCAAAAAATAAACCCTAACCCTAAACGCTAACACTAACCCTAACCCTCACCCTCACCCTTAATCTCACCCTCACCCTAACTCTAACCCTAACCCTAAACCTAAACCTAACCCTAACCTAACCATAACCCTAACGGTAAAACCTAACCCTAACCTTAATCATACCCTAAAACTCAACCATCACCCTAACCATAACCCTGACCCTAAACCCAAAAACAAACCCAAACCCTAACCCTAAACCAAACCCTAACCCTAACCCTAACCCTAACCCTAACCCTAACCCTACCCAAACTCTAAACGATCACCTTAACCCAAACACTGACTCTAAATTCTAACCCTAACCCTAACATGAACCCTAAACATAAACCCTAACCATAAACCCTCACCCTCAATCATACCCTCACCCTGACACTAGCCCTAACCCTAACCCTAAACCAAACCCAACCCTAACCCGAACCCTAAACCTTAACCCTAATCCTAACCAATAACCCTAAACATATACCTTAACCCTAACCCCTAACCCTAACCCTACCCCCTAACACTAACCTTAACCCCAAATCCTAAACCTACCCCTTAACCCTAACGATAAACTTTAAAACTAACCCTAAAGCTGAACCTTAACCCTAACCATAAACCTAAAGCCTAACCTTTACCCCTAATCCTAACCCTAAAACCTAACCCTAACCCTAATCCTAAACCGTAATTCTAACTCTAAACCTAACCCTAACCCTAACCCTGACCCGAAATCCTAACCCTAAACCTAAACCCTAACCCTAACCCTAACCCTAACCCAATCCCCTAACCCTAACCCTAACTCCTAACCATAACACTAAACCTAAACCTAAAAACTATCCCTAACCCTAACCCTAAAACCTAACCCTAACCTTAACCCTAACACTAACCCTAATCATAACCCTAACCCCTAAACCTAATCCTAAATCCTAACCCTAACGCTAACCCTAACCCTTACACTAACCCTAACTGTAACCCTTAAACCTAAATATAAACCCTAACCCTAACACTAACCCTGACCATAACCCTAAACCTAAACCTAAACCTAAAACCTAAAACTAAACAAAACCCTACCCTAACCCTAAGCCATCACCCTAACCCTAATCCTGACCCTAAATCCTACCCCTAACCCTAACCCTAACCCTAACTCTAAACCTAACCCTAACCCTAACCCTAACACGTACCCAAAACGTAAACCCTAACCCTAAACGCTAACACTAACCCTAACCCTCACCCTAACCCTCACCCTCACCCTTACTCTCACCCTCACCCTAACTCTAACCCTAACCCTAACCCTAACCCTAACCCTAACCCTAAACCTAAACCTAAATGTAAACCGTAACCCTAAACCCTAACCCTACCTCTAACCCTAAACTTAACCCTAACCAAAAACCCTAACCCTAACCCTAACTGTAACCCTGAACCCTAACCCTAACCCCTTACCCTAAACCTAACCCTAACCCTAACCCTAATCCTAACTTTAATCCTTAACCCTAACCATTAACCCTAACCCTAACCCTAATACTAACCCTCACCCTAACCCTCACCCTAAACCTTACCCCAAAAATAAACCTAACCCTAACACCTAAACCTAAACATAAACCTACCCTAACCCTAAACCAGCACACTAACCATAACACTAGCCCTAAATGCTAACCATAACCCTAACCCTAACCCTAACCCTAAACCTTAACCCTAAACCCTAACCCTGACCCTAACACTTACCCCAACCATAAACCCTAACCCTAACCTTTACCCTAACCCTAACCCTAACCCTTACCCTAAGCCTTAACCCTACCATAAACGTTAACGCTAACCCCTAAGCATAACACTAATCCTTAACACTAACCCTAATCCTAAACCCTAACCATAACCCCCAACATTAACCCTAACCCCTAACACTAACCGTAACCCTAACCATAACCATAACCCCAACCCTAACCCTGACCCAAAATTCTAACCCTAAACATAAACATAAATCCTAAACATAAACCCTAATCCTAAGCCTAAACCTAAACCCTAACTCTAACCCCCAACCCTAACCCTAACTCCAAAACTTAAACCGTACCCTAAACCCTAACCCTAACTCTATCCCTAACCCTAAAACTAAACATAAACCCTAACCTTTAACCATAACCCTAACTCTAACACTAACCCTAAACCCTAACCCTAACAGTAAACCCTAACCCTAACCCAGACCATAAATTCCAACCCTAACCCTAACCCTAACCCTAACCGTAACACTAACCCTAAACCCTAACCCTAACCCCTAACCCTAACCCTAACCCTGACCCTAATTTCTTACCCTAACCCTAACCCTAAACCTAAACCTAAACCCTAACTCTAACCCCCTACCCTAACCCTAACTCCTAAACCTAAACCCTAACCCTAAACCCTAACCCTAACCCCTAACCCTAACCCTAACCCTGATCCTAAATTCTAACCCTAACCCTAAACCTAAACCTAAACCCTGACTCTAACCCCCTACCCTAACCCTAACTCCTAAACCTAAACCCTAACCCTAAACCCTAACCCTAACTCTATCCGTAACCCTAAACCTAAACATAAACCCTAACCTTTAACCATAACCCTAACCCTAACACTAATCCTAAACCCTACCCTATCCCTAACCCTAACCCTAACACTAAATCCTAACCCTAACCCAGACCATAAATCCCAACCCTAACCCTAACTCTAACCCTAAACAATAACCCTAACCCTAACCCTAACCTAACCGTAAACCCTAACCCTAACGCTAATCCAAACCCTAACTCTAACCCTAAACCCTAACCGTAACTCCCAACCCTAACTCTAACCCCTAACCCTAACCCAAACTCTAACCCTAACCCCTAACTCTAACCCTAACCCTGACCCTAAATTCTAACACTAACCCTAACCCTAACCCTAACCCTAACCCTAAACCCTAACCCTAAATCTAACCCTAAACTTAACCCTAACTGAAAACCCTAACCCTAACCCTAACTGTAACCCTGAACCCTAACCCTAACCCTTAACACTAAACCTAACCCTAACCCTAACCCTAACCTTAATCCTTAACCCTAACCATTAACCCTAACCCTAGCCCTAACGCTAACCTTTCCCTTAACCCTAACCATGAACCCTAACCCTAACCCAAACCATAATACTAAACCCTAACCCTAACCCTAATACTAACCCTCACCCTAACCCTTACCCTAAAACTAAACCTAACCCTAACACCTAAACCTAACGTAAACCGACCCTAACCCTAAACCATCACACTAACCGTAACACTAACCCTAAATGCTACCCAAAACCCTAACCCTAACCATAACCCTAAACCTTAACCCTAAATCCTAACCCTGACCCTAACCCTTACCTCAACCATAAACCCTAACCCTAACCCTTACTCTAAGCCTTAACCCTACCATAAACGCTAACGCTAACCCCTTACCATTACCCTAGTCCCTAACACTAACCCTAATCCTAAACCCTAACCATAACCCCCAACATTAACCCTAACCCCTAACACTAACTGTAACCCTAACGATAACCATAACCCCAACCTTAACCCTGACCCTAAATTCTAACCCTAACCATAAACATAAATCCTAAACATAAACCCTAATCCTAACCCTAAATCTAAACCCTAACTCTAACCCCCAACCCTAACCCTAACTCCTAAACTTAAACCCTAACCCTAAACCCTAACCCTAACACTATCCCTTACCCTAAACCTAAACATAAACCCTAACCTTTAACCATAACCCTAACTCTAACACTAACCCTAAACCCTAACCCTAACAGTAAACCCTAACCCTAACCCAGACCATAAATCCCAACCCTAACCCTAACTCTAACCCTAAACTTTAACCCTAAGCCTAACACTAACCCAAACCGTAACACTAACCCTAAACCCTAACCCTAAACCTAACCCTAAAAACTAACCCTAACACTAACCCTAAACCTAAACTCTAAATTGAAACCCTAACCCTAACCCTAAAACCTAACCCTGACCCTAACCCTTAAACTAAACCCTAATCCTAATGCTGACCCTAATACTAACCCTAACCCTAACCCTAAATCCTAACCCTAAACCTAACCCTGACACTTAATCCTAACCCCACCCCTAAACCTAAACCCAAAACCCTAACCCTAACTCTAACCCAAAACCTAAACCCTAACCCTAATCCCCAACCCTAAACCTAAACCTAAACACTAACCTTAAACCCTAACCCAAACACTAAACCCTAACCCTAACCATAACCCTAAACCTTAACCCTAACCCTAAGCCCTAACTCTTACCCCCAAACCTAACCCTAACCACTAACCCAAACCCTAACCCTAACTATAAACCCTAACCCCATACCGGAACCCTAACCCTAACCCTGACCCTAGCTGTAGACCTAAACCTATCTCTATAAATAATTCTTGCCATAACACAAGCCATAACCCTAGCCTGACCATAGACTTAACCCTAACCCTCACCCTCACACTCACCCTCACCCTAACCCGTACCCCTAACCATAACCCTAACACTAACACTAACCCTAACTCTAAACCCTAACCCTAACCCTAATCCTAACTCTAACCCTAAACCTTAACCCTACCCTAAACTTAAACCCTAACCCTAAACCCTAACCCTGAACCTGAACCCTAACCCTAACCCTAAATCCTAACCCCTAACTCTAACCCTAAACCCTAACCCTAACCCCTAACCCTAACTCAACCCCCTACTCCTAACCCTAACCCTAACCCCTAACCCTAACCCCTAACTCCAACCCTAACCCTGAACACTAACCCTAACCCAGAACCCTAACCCTAACCCTAACCCTAATCCTAACCCCAGCTGTAGACCTAAACCTAACCATATAAATAATACTTGCCATAACCCAAGCCATAACCCTAGCCTTACCCTAACCCTAACCTTAATCTTAACAGTTACCCAAATACTTATCCTAACAATAGCCCTAACCCTAACACTAATATTAGCCCTAACTCAGCCCTAACCCTAACCCTATCCTGAACCGGAAAGCTAAACTGTCATATCAGCTCTATGAAAACAACTAAGGTATTTGAGACCTAAGAAAATGAATGCTAAACACCTGTGGTAAGATGACTGAACACCTCTAAGTCAGAATACCACCCAGGCAGAATGATAAGGCAAAGCCAGAGAGCCTTGGTTGGCATCAGGGATTGCTGGTCCCCCGCAGTCCCTGCTTGTAGGCCATAGAGCCCATCAGTCCAGCAGTGGCAGCTGGGCACGCCCTGATGCACAGGGGGACCGGGGTGCGGTGCAGAGAGCTCTTCATCCTGGGAAATGGGGTGAAGCCGGCAAAGGGGCCGCTCCCACACCCTTCATGCAACGCACATTCCTGTGGAACCTGGCACTAAACCATTCCTAGATGACCTGCTTCTGGGTCGGGGTTTAGTCTGTAGCAGAGCAGCTCCCTTTCTGCTACCTATGGAAAGTCAGCCCTCAACCCAAGGGTTTGTCTCGCTCTGGAGGCCTTGCTTCCCTCCCGAGGGGGAGGGGGTATGGAGGCCTGTCTCCATGCTCAGAGTCCAAGGGAAGGAAGGGGGAGGGAGAACGCGCAGCATCCATTCAGTGTCCTTCTGTGCGCTGGCCCTGGGGACTGTCGCCTCCTCTCCACTAACACCGCGGGGGCTGTAGGGCCCCAGGCTGGGACAGGGAAGCTGTGGTGGATGGCGGTGGATGCGGCCCCTTTCCCAGGGGGGCCGAGGGCAAGGCTTCCCTCCTTTTTTCCCCCGCGAAAATCCCGGTCGACCCGCACCCCCCCCCAGAAAAAAACAACACAAAAACTGGGGAGGCCGCCTGGACTTATGTCCTTTCCGGGAGTTCCTGGCCAGGACTCTTGTCTCAGGTAAGGCCGCGTGGGTCTACCAGATGTCTGTGCAGGGACACTGTCTCAGGGAGGGCCGCACGGGTTGACCAGATGTCCGGGCCCGAACTCTGGCTGTGGGTTTGATGGATTGGGTTGACCAGTTTTCTGTGCAGATGAGATGAGCGGTTAAACACAAGGGTTTGGGAGTGGGAGGGGTCAGGGTGGAGCTGCAGAGCAGATAAATGTTGCCAGATTTAATTAATTTTTTTCTTTCTCTTTTTTATTATTTATTAATTGTTTTTTTCTTCCTTTTATTTATTTATTTTAAATATATTTTGTTGACTTTTTACAGAGAGGAAGGGAGAGGGATAGAGAGTCAGAAACATGGATGAGAGAGAAACATCCATCAGCTGCCTCCTGCACACCTTCTACTGGGGATGTGTCCACAACCTAGTACATGCCCTTGACCAGAATCCAACCTGGGACCCTTTGGTCCACTGGCCAACACTATAGCCACTGAGCCAAACCGGTTAGGGCTGTTTTATTTATTTATTTTTATTTATTTTATTTTTTATTTATTGTCTATTTTTTGTTTTTTATTCATTCATGTATGTGTGTGTGTGTGTGTGTGTGTGTGTATTTGCTCACTTATTATATATTTGCTTGCTTATTTATTTATTTATTTATGTATT
Organism: Corynorhinus townsendii; assembly: GCA_026230045.1. Classification (NCBI taxonomy): domain Eukaryota; kingdom Metazoa; phylum Chordata; class Mammalia; order Chiroptera; family Vespertilionidae; genus Corynorhinus; species Corynorhinus townsendii. The sequence continues at coordinate 824,976 of JAPDVU010000014.1, forward strand.
TGTTCATTCATTCATTTATTCATTTTAATGTACAGCCCGCATGCAATAGTACATTCTTACCATGATTCTATATTTACATAGCTTACAATGCACTGGTGAATTGGCAAACTTATCATAGCGTTATGCATTTCTAGGTCTCTAAAAGACACAAATCCCCAGAAAACACGTTGCAATGCTTACCGGTCCTGTTTCTATTACTATCTACCCTGTAGGGATGTTTCCCGGGCATGTTGGTGTTGGCATTGGCGGCGGCACAGTGAGGGGCGTGCTAGCTGCAAGGAAATTCCTAAAGTCTAACCGACAGCCCTTCATCCGCATCGTGGGAAGGCTGTCCTTGTTGAATTCTAGGAGAGGAGAGGAGAGGAAAGGAGAGGAGAGGAGAGAGAGAGAGAGAGAGAGAGAGAGAGAGAGAGAGAGAGAGAGAGATGATAGAAGCTTTTAAAGCCCTCCCTGCCCCCACACCCCAGCGACCCTCACACAGTATACATACATACGTACATACATATGTACATATGTCTGTCCTACACATGAGTATCAACCAAAAACTTGAAAACAACAGCCCTCTGCTGCTGCCAGAGGGGGGAGGGGGGAGAAGGAGGGGGCGGAAGGAGAAGGAGAAGCCTCAAGAAGTGATGCAGTTGAAAACGAAACATGAATTCATTGTATACATGCTGTGAAAGGAAAAGCGAATATGGTGTGCCTTCAAATGGCATAGCTCTCTCTGCTTGCCTTGCCTGCCTTTTCAATGACAGCACCCACTCCCTTACTCTCATGGATGCTTCTCATGATCCCTGAGAGGAAGAAAATATCCCCTGTTGCAGAACGAACCCTGGCTTTTCACACTGCAGATGACCCTCTTGGGCAGATGCAGGAACTCTCTCACTCACAGTCCAAGAGAGGGTGTTTTGACCTTTGATCTCTTTCTTGGTTTGTTTACTTTAAATGGTGGTAAACACAGACCTCCTTTGAACTTTTGATAAGCCTATACTTTACACTCACACTCCTTGATTTTTAATACAATTCCCGGGGTCGGGGATCGGGATCAGGACTTTAGAGTCACCATGGTTTGCACAATGAGCGAATTCGCATGTGTGTGTGTGTGTGCGCGGGGGGGGGGGGGGGGACGGGGAGGTGGTGGGATGGTGGTGGTGGTGAAAAGGGACAAAATAATGTAATAAAACCTGACAAGCTCAGGGGGAGGCCATGCGTGTTGGCCTTAGAGACTAAAATCAGCTTAAATCAGTTTGTGGTGGGTGATCCTGTCCTAGGCCGTCATCTTGCCTGACAGAGCCTGCCTGTCTCTTTCCTTCTTTCTTTCTTGAATCCATGATCACTCATCTTTGAAATGTCAAAGGGATTCTCCATCTTTTCCAGACCCCTGGAATCACAGGCACGACTCTGTGAATATCACAGATCCCGTCACGGTGACTGAGTTCATGATTGACTATGAACTCACTTACTCCCACCTAAGGTACAAGAAGTCTTGGTCCGTCATTTGACTTTGCATCCCATCCCAGAGGTTTCCCTGCTTTGCTTTCTCCCGCCCCTCCTAAAATATCACCAGTGGATTTCATGTCACCCACGTACAATCTCCACTTTGGATTGGAGTGTAGAAGATAAGGGGCGGGGGCTGGGGGAGGCCTGCATTGCCATTCTTTGGAACGTTATCTCCAACTGTTGAGATTGTGCTTCCATGCGTGTGTGTGAGCGACATTTGTGGACAGTTTGGCTCAAAGACACTCACAAAAATTCTTCACGGGTTGGACTATTTCTTACATTGTTGACAGATGCCACACAGGCACACATGTGCGCGCACTTCATTCATGGTTGCGGACTGTGCAGCTCAAACAGTTTTGTCCATTTTTCTTCCTCTTTTTCAACGGGAGGAGTCCGCGAGTGCAATCACCAGTGACTGTGTGATATGAGACTGAGGATTTCCCATGGAAAGTGGGTGGGTGGGCGGGCGGGCAGAGGGAGGGATAGGAGGAGGGAGGGAGGGCAGATCCATCCATCTGTGGATGGAAAAGAGACCACAAGGGATGCTCTGAAATTAAAAGTTTAACAACAATAAGAACAGTGATGGTGGGTAGTCACATCCTAGGCGGCTACCTTCCCTGTGACAAAGGTCAATCTTTTTTTTTTTTAAATATATTTTATGGATTTCTTTTACAGAGAGGAAGGGAGAGGGATAGAGAGTTAGAAACATCAATGAGAGAGAAACATCAATCAGCTGCCTCCTGCACACCCACCCATCGGGGATGTGCCCACACCCGAGATACATGCCCTTGACCCAAATCGAACCTAAGACCCTGAGTCCGCAGGCTGACGCTCTAGCCACTGAGCCAAACCGGCTAGGGTGTAATGTTCCTTTTTACACCTCCTCATTGTTATCGAGTGAGTTGCTGAGTATGTGTCTATCATTTCATTTTCATTTTCATCCAATCCCAGAGGTTTCCTGCCCCGCTTTGCTTTCTCTCGCCACCCTCATCTATCACCAATGGAGTTCATGTAACCCACTTACATCTCCTCTTTTGCTTGTAATGTATACAACAAGGTGAAAAGCAACAACAATACACACACACACACACACACACACACACACACACACCAAAACAAAACGACGAAAAACCCTCCATTCTACAGAGCGTCAGAGCATCATCCCAATATATTGAGAATCTGCTTCTGGGCAATTGCCTCAAATGAACTCACAGAAATTTCAATGTTTTTGGATGCTAACATATGCATCCATCCATCCATCCATCCATCCATCCATCCATCCATCCATCCATCCATCTTTGCACGGGGAAGTTAAATATGAATGATAAAAGGGTGTCTGCCGTGAATGGCACACTTGGAGCGGTGTGGGAGGGAGGTGTTGTTGTGTTGCGACCCGAGAATGAAGACCACCAGGCAGCCAAATTGAAATTTAGGAAGCCTTTATTACGAACTCGAGTCCGGGCCCGCGTCTCCACTGACACAGCAGGGAGCAGCGTGAACCCGGAGTCAAGTTTGTAATAAAGGCTTCCTAAATTTCAATTTCGCTGCCTGGTGGTCTTCATTTGCGGCTTGCACCACAACATTTGGAGGCTCGTCCCAGCGAGATCCACTCTGGCCTTGTAGCCAGTGGATGAACACCCCAGGAGAGGACACTCTCGTCTCCGTCCCGGGTTCCAAGGGAGAGAGAGTGATTTCCTCCCAAAAAGACAATCCCGGAATCGAAGCCATCAGGACCTCAGAGGCTGGGGTAAGGATTCTGGTCTGTCTGTGGAACATTCCTCTCAGGGACTTGAGGAGGGCGGGACGCCGCTTAACCTCCCAGTCCAGATCCCCGACGCCCGGGATCCTGGTTTGGTTTCTCGTCTGAGTTCTGGGATCCTGCTTTGGTTTCTGGTCCGTGTTTTGTGTTCGTCTCGTCAATGTTCTCTTTGTTCTGTCTAACGGTGAAAATGGGTCAGGGTCCGTGTGGACCCTCCACCCCACTGGAGTGTTTTCTGAAGAATTTCCAGGATTATAAGAATCGTGCAGGGGGCTATGGCGTTGAGGTCGATGATTTAACTCTACAGAAATTTTGTGAATTGGAATGGCCCACATTCAGGGTTTGGGTGGCCTTCCACTGGGACCCTAGATTTGGGGATTGCTTCTAGAGTGCGCCCTGTTGTTTACGGCACCCTGGGCCACCCGGACGAAATTCCTTATATTGATGTTTGCATAGATATTCTGACTGACAAACCCCGGTGGTTGAAAGGTTGCCAAGGCCCAGATGAGAAATTGGAAAAGAGACCGACTATCCTCCTAGCCCAGGCTAGTAAGGAGAAACCGAGGGGTGGTGGCTGAAAGCCTCTTCTAGAGGGCACAGAAGAGGACCTCCCAGAATGGCACTGCAGAGTTTGCACACCCCTCCCCTTCCCTCAGGGTGTTCCTTTCCTGAGCTTCAGTCTCCCTGCACCGCCCCTCCTTCCAGGTCCCGCTCTCATTATGGGAGGCAGACTGAGCTCCTGAGAAACTCCCTAGGTTGTATGATGGGGCATTTATCTGTTTGTTGCGTCTATTAATCTTGTTTCCTTTGTCCAACATGAGTGCCATTTCTGTTTTGCTGAAACATGGGTCGAGAATCCTGTCCTGGGATGTGGGAAAGGGAGGCCCCCATCAGGGGACTTGGGCAGTGTTCCTGTTATCTACTCAGATCCCAAGACTGTAAGAGTACTTATTTACTGAAAGGGTGTAAGTCATATAAGTGTAGAAGTTTGTGAAAAAAAGGAAAAAGAAACATTTAATTTGTTTAAGGCTGAGTACTCTGACGGATAGCAAACCCCCCACCCCTCCACCCCGAGTGGCCACTGGGATTCCTTTTTCCCAGGGGTGCTTGATCTTTGTCAGAGAGGGCATCGGCCCGCCTAACTAATAAAATGTATGTCTATTAATTTAAAGGTATGAAGTTGTAACAGTTGTTGTCCAAAGAGGTTTAAAGCAGGGACCAAATTCTAGAGTTAACTATTTATAAGAAGGAAGCCAGAGCTGGCTAAGTCGCCAGAAAGCTAAAAGAGAAAAACTAAATGAATCATATTTCTGACAACTGCCGCCACCCAATCTTAATCAGTGGGGGAGGAACAGTCTCAGAACTGTTTGTCTCAATTGGCCTCCCCAATTGTAATGCATTGTAATCATTAATCATAGTTTACTATGATTAATGATTACAATGCATTGTAAAACCTTTAGAAGGAGAAGGAGAATGGTCCTTTTTGTGTATGGTAACTCTCAAGTTATTGGTTTTAAAATCAGTACTTTTAAATAGAAACACACTCAAGCAGAGGGGCTTTTCAGAGAGGTCAGGAAGTCTGATTGCAGTGTAAGGGGCACCGGTTCCCCACACACCACCTTCGCTGTCAGGAGGCAAGTGCTTTTCCCAGTGAGAACAGAGTGGACTGCCAGATGAAAACGCCTCAATGGGAGCACCTCCTTCACCACCTGGGACCCGCACCACACTCCCTGCCTCCACCCACCTGGCGTCCATCCCCTCCAGGGGTTCTTTTGAGTAGCTGGAGGTGGTGGCGAGGAGGGACATTCCTTTGTGACCCCCTGTGCCCCAATGGGACCCAAGAACCCCCGGCAACTCCTTGGACACTTTTCATCCTGTTCTGTTAGGGGGCTTAAAGAGGGCAGCTAGAAATTCCCCATTCCCCTTTTCAGGCTTATCAGAAACTGAGATCTTTTATCTTTAGGAAGAATGTGGCAGTTTGAATTTCAAGCGGCTGGAGGCCTGGGAACCAGGTACTGGGCCTGTTCCCTCCTCCCTCTACCTTTTCTAAATATTTTAAAATAATAAAAGGTTTGAGGCATAGTTATACATTTGAGAAGGACATAGAAAGAAGGTTTGAAAGCTAATTTGAAATTCTAAAGCTTTTTGTGAAGAAGGGGAGACTCAGATTCTAAGGATCTTTTAACTTAGTGGAAGAGGACTGACAGGGCTGGGGCTCCTTTCCATTAAGCCCCCAGGGTAACCTTACAAGTGGGGGGCAAACCTGTTAGTTTCCTGGTGGACACTGGGGCAGCCTATTCAATCTTGACAGAGCCGATGTGACCCGTTACCTCTAAGCAGACATCAGTTCAGGGAGCCACCTGACAAACTGCCTGTTTTCTTTGGACATCAAAAAGGACTGTGGACCTCAGAAGGAACATGGTACCAAGGAACCCCACTGCGGTTGCATCCTCCACTGCCTGTATTCTTTTAACCTGTTCTCTCTCCGAGAAATGTCTCTTGCAGGAGATGGAAGAAGTGGTGCCAGGGGAAGAGCATAAAGCCTCCACCTACTAGGAGGAATTACAGGGTGTCTATTCCATGGTCTGGGCAGAAAACAAACACCCCTCCCCCTGGGGGTTGGCAAGTCATCAAGCTCCTGTGGTAGTCCAATTGCAACCCACCGCCACTCCAGCTCGGCCGCTGAACTGGACCGAAGTGGCACAACGGGCCTTTGAGGAGCTAAAGAAGGCTCTCGTCTCAGCACCTGCCCTAGCCTTGCCAGACGTCACGAAGCCCTTCCAACCTCTATGTGAGTAAGGTAAGGGGCATTGGCAAAGGGGTTCTCACTCAGACTCTAGGTCCCTGGAAGAGACCTGTTGCCTATCTGTCTAAGAGACTAGACCCTGTGGCAGCAGGGTGGCCAGCGTGCCTCCGGGCAGTAGCCGCCACAGCGTTCTGACTCTGGGCCAGGAACTAGCCCTGACAACACCCCATGCTGTGGAGGCCCTCCTTCGAGGTGCTCCGGAGAGATGGATGTCAAACACCAGGGTCACCCAGTGCCAAGCTCGTCTCCTGGACCAGCCCAGCATCCGGTTCCAGAAGACACTGGCCATCAACCCTGCCAGCCTGCTAACAGATGGTGATCCGGAGGAACCCATTCATGACTGCATAGAGGTAACAGAGACAGTACAAACGGTTCGCCCAGACCTGTCACGGACGGGAGCAGTTATGTTCAGGATGGGATCCGATATTCAGGGGCAGCAGTAGTTACCCTGGACCCCACCATTTGGGCACAGTCCCTGAATAGGGGAACCACCGCATAAAAAGCCGAAGTTTGCCCTTAATCCAGGCCCTTCGATGAGGACACAGTGCCATCCACCGGGAAAGAGGGTTACCAACTTCAGCCGGAAAGGACATTAAAAATAAGGAAGAGATTTTAGCCTTATTAGAGGTCATCTGGCTCCCAAGGGAAGTTGCAATAGTGCACTGCAAAGGACATCAGAAAGGGGTCACAATTGAAGCCAGAGGAACTAGAGCCGCAGACCAAACTGCCAAGGAAGCCACACAAAACCAGTGGGGCCTTTACATGTCTTAGTAACTCTGCTGGACCCCGACCTACGACAGACCCCTCCTACAACAAACAAGAGGAGGAATTGGCAGAACAGAAGCAAGCCATCAAAGGACCACATGGTTGGTGGATCCTACCTGATGACAGACAGACTGTTGGTCCCAGAGGCTCTAGGTCAGACGTTAGATGCCCAGTTATACCAGGCTACCCACCTAGGCATCACCAAGACTTCTGGACTTCTGCAAGGCAGGTACTATATACCAAGCTTAGATAAGATAATTAAAAGCATAGTCACTAGAAGTACTGTCTATACACAGGTAAATGCTAAGCAAGGTAAGAGGGTCCCCCTGGGAATTGGGGCCTGGGGAAATTCCCTAGGAGAGCATGGGGAGGTGGATTTCACAGAGATTAAGCCACCAGCGTCAGGGTACAAGTATCTGCTAGTTCTCATAGACACCTTCTCGTATTCGGTTGAAGCATACCCCACTAGGACAGAAACTGCCTCTATAGTAGTCAAGAAATTACTCCAGGAGATTTTACCTAGATTCGGGCTGCCAGTAGTCATAGGATCAGATAATAGCCCGCCTTTGTAGCCAAGGTATCTAAAAGTTTCCTGGTGGACACTGGAATCCCACCCACTCCCTGCCTCCGCCCACCTGGCGTCCATCCAAGGTATCTAAAAGTTACATTAGGACAGGCATGAACAGGACTCTAAAAAGGAATTTAACTAAATTTGTCCTAGAACCCGGTGAAAACTGGACCAACCTTCTCCCCTTCGCCCTCTTATGGGCCAGGTATACCCCCTACTGGGAGGGGTTCCCCCCTTTTTAAGATCATGTACTTGTTCCTCCCCCCATCCTTCCCAGGGTCAGGGAGAAGCTGAAAGCTGGAATTCATAACCATTCCTTGCTCAAGTCCTTACAGGCTCTGCAGTATACCCAGAGAGCCACCCATAAGCTTGTTCAAGATGCACTGCCAGTGCCCACCGCGGACTCTGTACATCCCTTCCAGCCAGGGGACTCGGTGTAGGTAAAGAAGTTTGCTGCCCAAGGACTCACCCCAACCTGAATGGGACACTACACTGTTATCCTGAACACGCCCACAGCTGTTAAAGTAGACGGCGACCAGACCTGGCTACACCACTCCCACCCAGCTCCTGTATCAGGAAACGGCCTGGATCCTGACAACCAGTGGCCTCACCAGTGAAATCCCTAGCCTGGGATCCACTCAGGCCAGGAGGAGACTGGACGCCTGCAGGACGGGAACTGGGCTTCAGTGAGGACAGTACTGATGGGGACCGTGGTACTAGGGGCCTTAGTAACTATAAGAACATTTTTGCTAGCCAGTGAGAAAGTCCAGGGCTAAGTAGAGCTAGATGTGCTAGGGGACAGGAGAGCAGGAACAGAACAGAGAATGCCCTTAAAGGAAGTGGGATGAGTAAATAGAAAACTAACTGTGCCAAGCAGGTAGTTAGAAAAACAAATGCAGTTTAAATTTTAACCCTGCTATTCTGACTTCTGCATGCACTTACTTGCTTAAACAATAGGGTAGTTACCTCAGCTTCCATACTGAGACCTGGAAACTCACATAAATCCATCCCACATCACAAAGGTAATTTTTCTGTGCCTGTGGACCAGAGCTACAGGAGATTGATTACCACTGACTCAGTAGCTCCAGGAGTAGAAACTGTACATAACTTTTAGAGATTATTAACTTTGCTCAATTCTGCTTCTGTACAATCTGCTTTCGCAAGATAGATCTACATTACAATCCTATGTCCAGCAGGACATGGCTGGAGTGACCCTGCGGGCTGCTCCCAGCCTTTGGAATTTAGAGTTTAGAACAAAGGAAAATTACAAAGATTTAAGCAAACAGGTAACCAGGACCTCGGCACCCTAGAAAGTACTATTGTACAATTAGACCAATCATTCAGGAGTAATCAGGGAGAGCTTGAGCCAGCTGCGCAAGCATCTATTAGATAGAGAAGAGAAAAGAAGACAGGAAGGAAACTAGTATGAAAATCTTTTTAACTGGTCACCATGGTTGACCACCTTGCTTACAGCTGTAGCAGGCCCTCTTACATTACTTATACCACTACTATTGATTGGGCCTTGCCTTATACGAAGTCCAATGACATTCATACAGACTAGAATTCAAGCTGTAAAACTCATGGTCTTACACACTTACTACCAAACCACCCAAGAGGAGGAATGGGAACAGCAGGAATCAACGATTTGATTCCCCCGTAAGACCAGTAGGGAATATTCTGGCGTAAGTGACCCTAATTCAGGACAGAGAACCCAACTGTATATTAAGGTTTGGCAGGTGACCCACGCTCAGAAGAATGTAGTGCGTCATGCTCCAGCCAGGCATGACTCCTGCCCTTTGTTTTAAATTAACCCTGTAGCAACACACCCCCAAGCAGATCCTACTGAGGAAATAACAAGGCTGATCAAACAGGCCACTTATGACCCAAGTTTAACCAATCAGGTTCTGCCAAATCCCCCTGTGTTGGAGATGAAACTTGCTTGCTCCCAGTGTTCCGGGCTCGCGCTGCTCCCTGGTGTGTCAGTGGAGACGCGGACCTGGACTCGAGTTCGTAATAAAGGCTTTCTAAATTTCAATTTGGCTGCCTGGTGGTCTTCATTCATGGGTTGCCCCACAACATTGTGTATGTGTGTGTGTGTGTGTGTGTGTGTGTGTGTGTGTGTGTGTGTGTGTAGCGGGAGGGGTGGGGGGGGAGGAGTGGATGGTAAAAACCGGCAAGTGGAGCAGAGTGAGCTGGCCAGTCCAGTGAGTGACCCGGGGTTATTGAGTCAAATCATCCCTTACCAGGCCTCCCGGGGCCCTCATCACTCCACTCCTACCTATCTATGTCTCTCCTCCTAGGGCAGTGGTCTGCAAACTCATTAGTCAACAGAGCCAAATATCAATAGTACAAAGATTGAAATTTCTTCTGAGAGCCAAACTTTTTAAACTTAAACTTCTTCTAATGCCACTTCTTCAAAATAGACTCGCCCAGGCCCTGGTATTTTGTGGAAGAGCCACGCTCAGGGGCCAAAGAGCTGCCTGTGGCTCGCGATCCCCAGTTTGCCGACCACGGTCCTAGGGAACCTAGGACACCGAGATCTACTGTTTAGCTTTGCCTTGGACCCTGGACTCAAGCCCCTCAAACCCCTCTCTCCCGCTCCCCACCCCCTCGCGTGATTGCCAGATGGGTGAGGTGAGGGCTGGTTCCCGCGTTGGCAGATGGAGCGCACTCTTTTCCACAGGGACAGGCCTGTTTCTCAAACACCCTCCCTCCCTCTCTCCCTCCCTGAAGTTGGTGAGCTGTGGCCTAAAGGTGGGGGAGTCAGAGAAGCCCGAGGCCAGGTCCGAGGCCCTGAGGTCTCCAGAGAGCTTTCTGCATTTGAAGGAAGCCTTGGAGTGAGATCCATTGGAATGAATCTTCAGGCCTGCCCTGACCTGATCTCCTCTCCTCCCCCTTGTTCCCTACCCCACACCCCACCCCCTACTCCCCATCCCCCGCAGGCCCCAGCTCCCTTCCTCTCAGCCCTCAGGTGAGGGGGTTTCATTCTAAGTGCTGACATGGGCCTCTGGGCCTGGGGCGGGGGGGGGGGGGGGAGAAAGGGGGAGTGGGAATCACATAGGCAGCGGGAAAGCTGACTTGCTTCCTGTGAGTGTACTTGAGACAAATCTGAACAGTCAACAATGATAATGAGAAGAAGGAGAGGCTGGTCCTGACAGAGGGACCTGGAAACAGGGGCGTGCCCCTGACATAACAAAGGAATACAGGTATCCTATTGGGCAAAAGACAATAGACGGGCTCAGTGAAGATAAAGTTTGACTTTTCTCAAGGTGGGGAAGATTCTAGCCTAGGAAATGGCTACCTGCCATCCACAGCTTTTAGTGACAGAGTTTTCATTTCAGGCCATCTTTGGCGGTTTTTTTTGGGTCTCCTCTCTGAGTTTGCGAGATGTTGGGAGGGAACCCAAGAGTGAGAGGATTCCTTCTGTAGGAATGAAGGCCGATTCTGCTCTCCTGTAGCCACACACACATAGACACACACACACACACACACACACACACACACACACACACAAACCCCAATGCGAACCCCGCCCCCCGCCTAATTAGGTGCTTTTCCACAATCGCCTCTCTCTCCTCAACCCAGCATCGGAACCCTTGAGGTGGTAAGAGGATGTGTTGTGCCTTGATATTTTGGAGCAACACACCTCTGACCCTGTCCCGACTGCATCATCAAAGGGGGATAGTGCTGTTTTAATTCCTCCAGCACTGACCAGGGTTGGCAGTGGGCTAACGAGTCCATTCGCCTGTTCTAGACATGTGTCTTTCTAGCTGAGCATGGTTTTCTCTGAGACTCTGCAGCCAGTACAGGGCGATCTATCCGGTTTGCAGGGAGCCTAGAGCTGAGGAGTCTATAAGGGCTCACATGTATGGAAAAAGACACACGGATCTGAGAAGGCCTCATTCTCCATTCACTTCCCTGGGGATGGCAAACCCAGTCTAGCTTCAAGCAGGGTAGCATGCAACCCCGTGGTGCCAGGAACTGGCAAGACCTCTCCATAGTCCGCTTTACGGCGGGCCCTGGTCTCTCCAAAAGCTTCAGTACCTTCTTCACCTCTTAGGATCATTTCCATCTTTTTCTGAAAGCAGTATGAGTGAGGAGAGGCGAACATACCCTCTCACAGTCCTCAGAGTATCCCTATTCTGTTTCCTCTTTGTAAATCCCATTTTGTTTTTCCTACACTCTTTCTAAGGGTGACCTGGCTTTTGACAACAAAAACAGACTCCTCTACAGTTTCACAGCAGAACTCACGGAGGTCTGATTCCGTTGCTCTGCCCTCAGAAACCAGCAGGTGTACACATCGTTTTTCACGTGAAAATATTCAAACCTGTAGAGAACGTTTATTCATTCACTTGAGCCAAACTGTCCACACTTGCCGGGAAGCAGATTCTCAAGGGGTTAGGAAAAGGCTCCAGAGAATGGCTGTTTTTCACTTTCTTTACTCATCCTCTCTCTCTCTCTCTCTCTTTTTAATTTAGTACATTTCCATGAATTTCTGAGAGGAATGGAGGCAGGAGAGAGAGATACAAAAACATCCTCAGTGAGGCGCCAGGACAGAGACCATAGATTCCTTCATTGTCGTTGTTATCATGTGTATGGTTGCGTGTTAACTGTCTATCTTGCACCCACCTAAGTATGAGAAATAGGTGTGGCCCTGGCCGGTTTGACTCAGTTAGTGGGTAGAGCGGACAAATGTCAGCCTTCAGACCTTAGGGTCCCAGGTTCAATTCCAGTCAAGGGTGCCTGCCTGGGTTGTGGGCTCAATCCCCAGTAGAGGGCATGAAAGAGGCAGCCGATCCATGATTCTCTCTCATCGTGGATGTATGTTTCCATCTCTCCTTCTCCCATCCTGATTGATTCTGAAATCAATAAAAATACATGTCGCAAAGAAAAAAAAAAACACACAGAAAAAAAGAAGGGAGTATAGGCAACCACCATTTTGAAATGGCTAATGTCAACCCCTCCCTTTTATCCTCCTACCCATCGCCCCCATCCCACCATTTTCATGTCACTGTTTTAATAACACGAAACACAAAACATTGTACAAGTATGCTTTTTACTACATAGAGGTAGAATCATATATTTGTGTTGTTGTTGTTTTTATATATCCTCATTGTTTTCAGAGAGAAAGGGAGAGGGAGAAAGACATAAAAACGTCCACGATGAGAGAGAATAACCGGTCGGCCGCCTCCTGCACACCCCCTACTGGGGATGGAGCCCGCAACCCGGGGATGTGGCCTTGACCGGAATCCAACCCGGGGCCCTCGGTCCGCCAGCTGACGCTCTATCCACTGAACCAAACCGGCTAGGGTCATTTGTTTGTTTGTTTGAAGAGAGTGGGGAAGGGAGAGGGAGAGGGAGAGAGACAGGGAGAGAGTAGTTGTTCCACTTGTTTATTCATTCGTCCCTAGCTTTTAAAAAAATACACTAGAGTCACAGTGAGGGAATTTGTGGTCTCTGTCCTGGGAGGAACCCTGGGCACCGGGAAAAAGGGGAAGTGACTAGTTACCTTGACATTCACTAGACTCGTCCAAAGAAATGGAATCATAGAGTCATAGAAAGACAACAGCCTCAGCTACCAGTAAGTTCAAAGCTGCTCTCTCTCAGGGAAAGATACCAGACCTAGGGCGTGACTACCCACTGTGGACTGCTTTTTACTTTAAAAGTTTTTTTTTCTTTTTCTTTCTTTTTTCTTTTTAATTTCAGATCGGCCTGGGTGGTCACTTTAGGTGTCTTGAGTTTGCAAGGCCAGGCCAGGCCAGGCCTCCACACTGGCCTCCCTGGAGTGGGTCAGGTTACCCTGTGGACCCTTTTCACCCACAGTGCAAAGCTTCTTCTGTATTTACAGTTTCATTTTATCCTCTTGTATTCCTTGTAAAGCCTGTACTACTTTATTAACCGATGTCTTCCCCCCCTAAAATCAATTCCAAAAAAAAGAAAAGAAATGAAACTGAAAGGAGACAAAATAAGAGAAAACCATTCCTCCTTGGTTGTCACGTGAACACTCGCCAGGTTCAGCCTTTCAGAGTCCACCGGGTTGAGGTGTTGAGGGTCCTGGGCCACAAAGACTGCTCTGGGTACGTTCTCTGGGTCCTCAGTCAGGCATCCCCCTCCCGTCTCCCGCCCCTCCGCCCGCCCCCCCAAAAAACAAACTTTTCCAGTTTCCCTTCAGCTTCAGCGGCCAGGGCGCAGGGACTCTGGGGAAACCCCAGGTGGCGAATGCCCTGCAGCCCGCCACCCACAGCCCCCGCCTGCCAGGGTTCCACTGGAGGTGGGGTCCCAGAGGAGATGGGCCACCGCCACACTCACACCACTGCCCACCTCTCCACCACCGAGGAGCGGGGGGTGGAGGGAGCAGCGCCCGCCCAGTAGCCAGCCCGCTGACGTCTTCGCTGGTTTTCGGGTGCCACCTGTTTTCCGTTTATACATCCTCTTTTCCTTGCTGCTTTGCTGGCTCCTGGAACTCAGTCCATTCTTGAAAACTCTGGAGTTTCTACTCAGGTGCTGTGGGAACCTCTTTCTCGTCTCGCGTGGTTCAGGGTCCCGGTTCAGGGTTCGGGTTCTGGAGAAGGCCGCACACAAATGAAAAGAGACTAGAAAAGTATTAATTTGGGAATATTGGGGGCTAGGTGGGAGCCAACCTCTAGTGGGAAGACTGCCCCCGCTCTGACGTTGCTATCCCTTTTATTGAGACTATGGGATATACCCACAACCTTTAAGCAAGAAACTCCAATAACAGAAATCCAGTGGAGGCTGCTTCTGATAACAATGTTTCAACTAAACAGTAAGTGATTAGCTTTGAACTTTCAGAGCAATTAAGGTTGACGGCCTTTCCACATCTCTCTATTAGTGGCACAAAGATTGGTTTCCGACATCTCCCCCATTTCTTTCCTGTAAAAAGAATGTTGAAATAATCATATAAGTGTGAGTCCCAGTTTCAAGTGTCCAACAGTTCTGATTCCCAGTTTCAATGTCTCATAGTTCTGAGCAATTTCAATGTCAAACAGTTCCTTTTGTGTTCATGTCAGCAGTGATATGTGCATGGTGGCAAATCGTGGTAATGCAGGTCCGACCCTCTGGTTTGGTCCTGGGCAACCTGCAGCGATGCACAGCTGCTGACTGCTAGCATGGCAAGGCGTCGTCAGCGTCTTCCATCTCTGAACTGTTTCTCCTCTTGTCTTCATGGAGGCAGCAATTCCTCTCTGTTGCAGGAATCCACATGGTCTTGTTTACTTTCCTGGTCTTGTTTTTCTGAAAATACACAAACATATTCTCGACCAAAAGTTAATAAAGCAATCTTTTTTATAAATTTGACTTGGGATCCTTTTCATTTTTTTCCCAAGCAACTTTCCTTTGACCTATTTTGACACCATGTGTATTTTTCATGGGTGCCTTGCTGTTAGTATTACAAATGAAAATTAGTTTTCAAAGTAAAAAGTTTTCTAGATGTAATTTACTTTCAGGATATTTTTCCGTTACATGATATTTTTCCACTACCCCCCCCCCTTTTTTTGATTAATGGAGGCTTTTTTTGGAAATTTTGTAATGCAGTCTTAATAACTTTAAATTTTATTTTTTTGCACAAAAATATGACTGCTTTAGGTTCTTTGCATGTTAAGCAATTTTACCATGAGGTGTACTACCAATAGAAATTTTAGTTAATACTTCAGGAACAGTTTTTTGTCCAGTACAATTAAATTTTCTTGAATAATCACGTATTTCAAATAGCCAATTTAAATTTATCTGAAAACTGGACTTTTATTTTAATGTCAAATTTAATACTCTAACAACAATCTTAGTTTACCCTGTAAATATTAATGGAAAGGATTAGTTGCATCCCTGAGTAGGCCCTGAGCATTCCCGATGCTAGGGTGGATTTAGATATAGGGCAGCTGCTGTCAGCCAAGTCTCTGTTTGTTGCATGGGTCCTGATCTGAGCTGGATGTGGGAAGCATGAAGCAGCCATGGGGACAGGAGACCTCCCTCAGAAGGGGTGAGGATTTAAGCCCCTGCAATGTTGGGGGGGTGAGGGTCTGTGCCCCACTTCTGTTGCCCCCAAGTTCTCTCCTGATGGCCCCACTGCGACTGTGCCTGTCTTAGGTTGTTCCTTCCTTGAGGAATCTTACCCGTCTCTGGCTAACCAGCCATCTTCCGGGGCCAAGCAGGGTGACGTGAGGTTCAGTTCTGTCTCCTTGGTAGCCTATGCTCCCGTGGCCTCCACGCCCAGCACCTGCCTTGGGATCCCACCTCGGCCGCCGGTGGGGCCTTGCACTGATCACAGATCTTTAGGGAGTCCAGGTTTCTTCTCCAGGGAGGGCCCAACTCATGCCATTGGGCCAGAGACAGATCCATGGTACCAGCCACTACAAGGCTTCAACATCAGTATGAACTAAAAGCTCAGGCAACAGCTGTCCGAGGGTCCCTCTTGGCAAAAGAGGCCAATATAGAATGCTCAAGTGCCTTCCCAGGGAGGCCGTAATTTCTTTCTGGAAGGGATTAAATCCTTTCATGCCCTTTGTGTGTGTGTGTGTGTGTGTGTGTGTGTGTGTCTGTAAAATGCTGCCAAACATGCAAAGAATTAGTCTGTAAGTTTGTTTGGGATAATTGTAAAATATGCTGTTGTAAAATATGAAAAACTATAATGATATTGTAGAATAATATCATATAAGGATATCCTTTGCTCTAGGTCATGGCAATTCAATTTCAAACTGGCTGTCAATTTCTTTTTGTACAGACAAGGTCTTAGGTATATTCTCTGCATCTCTCCCAGGAGCAAGTAGTGAATAGTCCCCTACTTCCTTTCCTCACCCATGTTCCTCTCGCATATGACATTAGGTGGGGGATCAGCTCACGTAAGCGTTCCAACCCATGAAGAGTCAGGAATCATAAGTCCAAAATACTTCCCCATTTGTCCCAGGTAATGTTACCGTATCGCTGATCACTGCTAGCATGGCAGGAAAGACGTTCTCAGGCGTCTGTACCGTCTTTCTTACCATGCCTCAGGTGCTCTCCGGGCTGTTTGTTGTCTGGCTTGTCCTCCTCTTGCTCATCTTCAGTGGATTGCTTGCAGTCACTGCTCTCTCTGGCTGAGGTAGTTGATTGTCTGCGACTGCATGGTGTGGCTCCAGGCACAAGGTCCTTATTAGTCTTGCTAGTTTCTCTCTTGGATCCCTGTTGCAGTTTAATATTTCTAGCAGGAATCCACACAGGTTTGGAAAAATTCTCTGGGAATATACAAGCATACCCTCTGCCAAAGGTTAATGATGGATCAGGTCCCTTCCATAAACCAGATTTGGGATCCTTCCATCTAACTAAACCATTTTCTTTCGTTTTATTCTGACACCAATGTAGCTCCATAGGTGTCTTTCCATCAGCATCACAAGTGAAAGAATTTAAAGTAATCAAGGCTTGGTGCAGCCTACCCGCAGGTGATTTCTCCACAATCCCCCCTTTTTGTTTTTCAAGTTGGGATTTTAGCAGCTGATGCTGTCGTTCAATAATGGCCTGTCCTTGGGAATTATATGGTATTCCTGTAATGTGCTGAATTTTCCATCTTTTACAAAATTCCTGGAATTGACCACTTGTGTAAGCAGGCCCATTATCAGTTTTAAAAATTTTTGGAAGTCCCATGACGGCAAAAGCAGCTAGGCAATGATTAATAACCTGTTTTGCCGTTTCTCCTGTAGATGCAGTAGCCTATAGGACTTTGAAAAGGTGTCTACAGACAGGTAATGCCCCAAGGCGTCCAAAGGAAGTATAGTGCGTTACATCCATTTGCCAGATATGGTCTCTGTGCAAACCTCTAGGGTTGATTCCTGTGTTAGGCCCTTGAGGTAGATGTAACATGCAAGTGGGACATTCCTTAATAATCTGTTTTGCTTGCTGTCGAGTGATTGAGAATTGTTTAGACAGCATTTTGGCAGGCTGATGTAAAAGTTGATGAGATTCTAAGGCTTCTTGTAATAAAGCAACCAATTGATCAGCCTGTGCATTTCCTTTTGTTAAAGGACCAGGTAAGACACTATGAGCCCTGATGTGAGTGATATAAAAAGGATATTGTCTCTGCTGTACAATCTGCTGAACTTGTTTAAATAGTAAAAATAAACTTTGGTCACTAAGCCATTTCAACTGAGCAGTTTCAATTCTATTCACCAAGTTCGCAGCATAAAAGGAATCAGAGACGGTATTAAGAGGTCTTGGAAATCCTGCAATGCAGCCTTAATGGCTTCTAGTTCAATTCTTTGTTCAGAAGTATGACTGGTCAGTATGACTCGGTCTGAATTTATTGTATGATCATTAGTTCTACATATGTACAAGCTGTTTTAGAGGATTGATGCCCTAAGTGGACCCATTCAATAATGGCAGGAGAATTTCTATTTGGAATGATGACTCCAGTGGGACTATTTGCAGTTTAGTTACTTTGTCCCAATAAAGGCAATTCGGTTTATACCCGTGCTACTTCCGCTGATGAAATTGCCTGTTCTACTCTTAGCAACTCATTCCTAGCTTCATTTGTTAATGTTGGGGAGAGGAAAGATTAGAGTCACCTCTAAGTAAATTAAGTAAATTTGTCAGTTCTCCTGTAGAGATCTTCGGATAAGGTCTTAACCAGTTAATGTCCCCTAATAATTTCTGAAAGTCATTTAAAGTTTTAAGACAATCTTTTCTTATCTCCACCTTCTGAGGCGTAATGTGTCGGTTATTAATTACAATCCTTACGACATTTGGAGGAAACCTCTCCTTATTTCCTTCAAAAATAATTTTCAGGCTACATAGAGTTTCATTTAAAAATCTTTGTCACATGAAACAATTTCTCTTAAGGTTATGGTGAGTGACCACTAGTACGAATTAGATTTAATATTTTAAGAACAATCATCAGTTTATCCTATAAATAGCAGTGAAAGAGATTTCAAAACTTTTCAAATTTCTCCTTTTTATTAAGCTGGAATTTTATTTTTTGAAGACTATCCCCTTAGGCTTTATTTGCATCCACAGAGGGACCATGGGAAGGCCTTCAGTAACATAGAATACTTAATCAAATTATTTACAAAGGAAGGGGTTGCCCCCTATGGCTTCCAAGGGGACCAGCAAGCCATGTGTCCATCATGGCGGCTGTCTAATCTGTTCTTTTAAATGACAGTCAAATTTATATTGCAAACAAAAATCTCACTCGCTGTTTCTGCTCTTTATTAGAATTGTTTATAAAAATATTGGCTTTTCATTTAGCTGAAAACCTTGATTATAATTTAAAAAGCTAATTTCTTTAAGTAATTAAAGTAGGTATCTTCATTTAAAAGCAAAGCAAATTTAGTTGATGTTTACATTTGATTCACAAGCCAAAAATGTTGCCTCGCCTCTAGCTTAGTTAAGAATTCAGGCGGCTACCAAAGTCAGGCAGTAATGGTGGCTGTCTTAACTCTTCTTAGATTTTACTTGGATTCAATTACTTACACATTGGCTTCTCAGGTAACTTAATTTGTATGAGACCTTGATTATATTATAAAAGCTAATGTATAAGGTAACTTAAGTAGGTATCTTTAATTAAAAGGCAAAGAAACTTATTCAGTAAAACTTAAATGTCCGATACTTATTGGTCCGATCCAAAAGGACAAACACTGTCCCACCCCCAGCCCATTCAAAATGCAGGCTGCTTTGGGCTTTTATCTTTCTTGAGATTCTACTGCTGTTGAAAATTTTGACTATATTTAAGAAATATGTTGATTTTTCCCTTCTGAGAGGCAAAAACCTTCATAACATTTAAAATATAATCGTTAACTTTTATTTGATAAGGCTTTCCATGCAATTTCCAATATATTAGATCTGTTAAATTTAAAATATTTCCTTTAAAAAGAGAAAATAAATTTCTTGTATTACTCCGAGCCCTTGGAGCATTCCAAGAATCATCTCTGTTAAAGCCTTGAAAATTTAAAACGGAAAAAAACATAAAAAAAAAAAAATATACACACACACACACACACACACACACACACACACACATATATATAGATATCCATATATGATTTAAAGATTATAATACTTTTTATAATTATGTTGATATCAATTAGATTTTAAACTAGTTTTTTGCATAGAAAAATTTTAGTTAGGATCACATAATTATTCCTCTTTTTTACTGAGACCAATAAGGAACTTATTTTGAACTCCTAATTATTTTCAGAGAAAACACATTTTATTTTCTCAACAATTTTTTATACTTTAGACGTTTAATTACCACAACTATATAATTTCTCCCAATTTAATTTGCACTTCGAACTTTTAAAGCTGGCAAGTCAAACATTTAGCAGTTCCAAGATTAATAAAACTTTTATACTCCTATAAAACCCTATAAATAATACTTGCCATAACCCAAGCCATAACCCTAGCCTTACCCTCACCTAAACCCTCACACTCACCCTAACCTTCACCCTCACACTCAGCCTCACCCTTACCCTTTCCCTCACTCTCACCCCTAACCCTAACCCTAATCCTAACCCTAACCCAAACCCTAAACCATAACCCTAACCCTAAAACTGAACTCTAACCATAAACCCTAACCCTAACACTAACTCTAACCCTAAACCCTAACCCTAAGAATAAACCCTAACCCTATCCCTTAACACTAACCATAAGGCCTAACCCCAAACCCAAACACTAACCCTAAACCCTATCACTAACCCTAAACCTAAACCTAACCCTAACCCTAAACTCTAACCATAACCCTT
Source organism: Corynorhinus townsendii (assembly GCA_026230045.1). NCBI lineage: Eukaryota > Metazoa > Chordata > Mammalia > Chiroptera > Vespertilionidae > Corynorhinus > Corynorhinus townsendii. The sequence goes on from JAPDVU010000014.1 coordinate 845,090, forward strand.
ACCCTAACCATAAACCCTAACCGTAAGCCTAAACCTAACCCTAAACCCTAACGCTAACCCTAACCCTAACGCTTAACCCTAACCATAAACCCTAACCGTAAACCTGACCTTAAATCCTAACCATAACACTAACCCTAACCCTAAACCTAAACCTTAACCCTAAACTCTAAACCTAACCCTAACCTTTACCTTAACCCTAAATCCTAACCCTAACCCTAACCCTAACCCCAACCCTCACCACAACCCCAACCCCAACCCCAACCCCATCCCCAACCCAACTCTAACCCTAACCCTAACGCTAATCCCAACCCCAACCCCAACCCCAACCCTAACCCTAACCGTAACCCTTAACCCTAACCATAAACGCTAACCCTAACCCCTAACCCTAACCCTAACCCCTAACACTTACCCTAACCCTAACCCTAACCCTAACTCTAACCCTAACCCCTAACCCTAACCCTAACCCCTAACACTTACCCTAACCCTAACCCTAACTCTAACCCTAACCCCTAACCCTAACCCTAACCCTAAAGCCTAACCTTAACCATAACCCTAAACCTAAAGCCTAACCTTTACCCCTAACCCTAACCCTAAACCTAAACCTCATCCTAAGCATAACCCTAACACTAACTCCTAACCCTAACCCAACCCTAACCCAAACCCTAACCCTAACCCTAACAATAATCCTAACCATAACCATAACCCTAACCCTAACCCCTAACCCTAACCCTAACCATAACCCTAACCTAAACCCTAACCCTAACCATAACCCTAACACTAACCCTAATCCTAATCTTAAATCTAACCCTATAAATACTTGCGATTCCCGGGCCATAAACCTAGCCTTACCCTCACCCTAACCCTCACCCTCACCCTCACCTTCACCCTAACCCTCACACTAACCCTAACCTAACCCTAAAGCCTAACCTTAACCCTAACCCTAAACCTAAAGCCTAACCTTTACCCCTAACCCTAACCCTAATCCTAACCATAACCCTAACACTAACCCCTAACCCTAACCCAACCCTAACCCAAACCCTAACCCTAACCCTAACTCTAACCCTAATCCTAACCATAAACTGGCTTTTGTGTGTGTTTTATTTTTTGTTGTTGTTGTTGTTTTTAGGGTTAGGGTTAGGGTTAAGGTTAGGGTTAGAAATTAGTGTTAAGGGTGAAGGGTAGGGTTTAGGGTTCTGGTAAGGGTTAGGCTTTAGGGTTAAAGTTAGGCTTAAGGTTAGGGTTTATGGTTAGGGTTAAGGGTTAGGGTTAGAATTTAGGGTTAGGTTTAGGTTTAGGGTTTAGGGTTAGGGTAAAGGTTAGGGTTAGGGTTAGGGTTAGGGTTTAGGGTTAAGGTTTAGGTTTAGGGTTAGGGTTAGTGTTATGGTTAGGATTTAAGGTCAGGTTTAGGGTTATGGTGATGGTTTATGGTTATGGTAGGGTTATGGTAGTGTTAGGTTTTAGGGTTTGGTTTAGGGTTAGGCTTAGTGTTAGGGTTTAGGGTTAGGGTTAATGTTAGGGATTAGGGTTAGGGTTTAGTTTTAAGGTTAGCGTTAGGGTTCGGGTTAGGCTTTAGGATTAGGGTTTGGGTTGGGGTTAGGGTTTATTTTTAGGGTTAAGGGTTAGGGTTAGGGGTAGGATTAGGTTTAGGGATAGGGTTAGGGTTAGGGTTAAGGTTAGGGTTAGGTTTTAGGCTTAGTGTTAGGGTTAGGGGTTAGGGTTAAGGGTTAAGGTTAGGGTTTAGGGTTAGGGTTAGGATTAGCTTTAGGGTTAGGTTTAGGGTGGGGGTTATGGTCAGTGTTTAAGGTTAGGGTTAAGGGTTAGGGTTAGGGTTAGGCTTAGGCTGAGGGTTAGGGTAGGGGTTATGGTCAGGGTTTATGGTTAGGGTTAAGGGTTAGGGTTAGGGTTAGGGTTAGGGTTTAGGGTTAGTGTTAGGTTTTAGGGTTAGGGTTAGGGTTAGGGGTAAAGTTTAGGCTTTATGTTTAGGGTTAGGGTTAAGGTTAGGGTTAGAGTTTAGTATTATGGTGTGGGTTAGGTTTAGGGTTAGGGTTAGGGTTAGGGTCAGGGTAAGGTTTAATGTTAGGGTTAGGGCTTACGGTTAAGGTTTAGGTTTAGGGTTAGGGTTAGTGTTATCGTTAGGATTTAAGGTCAGGGTTAGGGTTAGGGTGATAGTTTAGGTTTAGGGTAGGGTTATGGTTAGGGTTAGGAATTAGGGTTAAGGGTGAATGGTAGGGTTTAGGCTTAAGGTTAGGGTTAGGCTTTATGGTTAAATTAGGCTTACGGTTAGGGTTTATGGTTAGAGTTAAGGGTTAAGGTTAGAGTTTAGGGTTAGGGTTCGGTTTAGGTTTAGGGTTTAGGGTTAGGGTAAGGTTTAGTGTTAGGGTTAGGATTTACGGTTAAGGTTTAGGTTTAGGGTTAGGGTTAGTGTTATCATTAGGATTTAAGGTCAGGGTTGGGTTAGGGTGATGGTTTAGGGTTAGGGTAGGGTTATGGTTAGGGTTAGGTTTTAGGGTTAGGTTTAGGGTTAGGGTTAGTGTGACGGTTTAGGATTAGGGTTTGGGTTAGGGTTAGGTTTTATGGTTAGGGTTAAGGGTTAGTGTTAGGGGTAGGGTTAGGGTTAGGGTTAGGGTTAGGTTTAGGGTTAAGGTTAGGGTTAGATTTTAGGGTTAGGTTTAGGGTTAGGGTTAGGGTTAGGGATAGGGTTAGGGTTAAGGTTAGGGTTAGATTTTAGGGTTAGGTTTAGGGTTAGGGTTAGGGATAGGGTTAGGGTTAGGTTTTATGGTTAGGGTTAATGATTAGGGTTAGGGGTAGCGTTAGGGTTAGAGTTAGAGTTAGGTTTAGGGTTAAGGTTAGGGTTAGGTTTTAGGGTTTGGGTTAGGGTTAGGGTTAGTTTTAGGGATAGGGTTAGGGTTAGGGTGATGCTTGAGGTTTTGGGTATGGTTAGGGTTATGGTTAGGTTTTAGAGTCAGGGTTAGGGTTAGGGTTAGGGTTATGGCTGGGTTAGGGCTAGGGTTAGGGTTAGTGTTAGGTTTAGGGGTTAGGGTTAGGGGTTAAGGTTAGGGTTTAGGGTTTAGGGTTAGGGTTAGGGTTAGGATTAGGCTTCAGAGTTAGGGTTAGTGTTGGGGTTATAGTTAGTGTTTATGATTGGGTTAAAGGTTAGGGTTAGGTTATAGATTTAGCATTAGCGTTAGGTTTTGGGGTTAGGGTTATGTTTTAGGATTAGGGTTTGGGGTAGGGTTACGGTTTATGGTTAGGGTTAAGGGTCAGGGTTAGGGTAGGGTTAGGGGTAGGGTTAGGAATAAGGTTAGGGTTAGGTTTTAGCTTTAGGGTTAGGGTTAGGGTTAGGGTTAGTTTTGCGGTTAGGTTTAGGGTTAGGGTGATGGTTTATGGTTAGGGTAGGGTTATTGTTAGGGTTAGGTTTTAGGGTTAGGTTTAGGGTTAGGGTGAGGGTTTAAGATTAGGGTTTGGGTTAGGGTTAGGGTTAATGGTTAGGGTTAGGGGTAGGGTTAGGGTTAGGGTTAGGGGATAGGGTTAGGGGTTAAGGTTAGGGTTTAGGGGTTAGGGTTAGGGTTAGGGTTAGTGTTATCGTTAGGATTTAAGGTCAGGGTTAGGGTTAGGGTGATAGTTTAGGGTTAGGGTAGGGTTATGGTTAGGGTTAGGAATTAGGGTTAAGGGTGAACGGTAGGGTTTAGGCTTAAGGTTAGGGTTAGGCTTTATGGTTAAATTAGGCTTACGGTTAGGGTTTATGGTTAGGGTTAAGGGTTAAGGTTAGAATTTAGGGTTAGGATTAGGTTTAGGTTTAGGGTTTAGGGTTAGGGTAAGGTTTAGTGTTAGGGTTAGGATTTACGGTTAAGGTTTAGGTTTAAGGTTAGGGTTAGTGTTATCGTTAGGATTTAAGGTCAGGGTTGGGTTAGGGTGATGGTGTAGGGTTAGGGTAGGGTTATGGTTCGGGTTAGGTGTTAGGGTTAGGTTTAGGGTTAGGGTTAGTGTGACGGTTTAGGATTAGGGTTTGGGTTAGGGTTAGGTTTTATGGTTAGGGTTAAGGGTTAGTGTTAGGGGTAGGGTTAGGGTTAGGGTTAGGGTTAGGTTTAGGGTTAAGGTTAGGGTTAGATTTTAGGGTTAGGTTTAGGGTTAGGGTTAGGGTTAGGGATAGGGTTAGGGTTAGGTTTTATGGTTAGGGTTAATGATTAGGGTTAGGGGTAGGGTTAGGGTTAGAGTTAGAGTTAGGTTTAGGGTTAAGGTTAGGGTTAGGTTTTAGGGTTTGGGTTAGGGTTAGGGTTAGGTTTAGGGATAGGGTTAGGGTTAGGGTGATGCTTGAGGTTTTGGGTATGGTTAGGGTTAGGGTTAGGTTTTAGAGTCAGGGTTAGGGTTAGGGTTACTGTTATGGCTAGGGTTAGGGCTAGGGTTAGGGTTAGTGTTAGGTTTAGGGGTTAGGGTTAGGGGTTAAGGTTAGGGTTTAGGGTTTAGGGTTAGGGTTAGGGTTAGGATTAGGCTTCAGGGTTAGGGTTAGTGTTGTGGTTATAGTTAGTGTTTATGATTGGGTTAAGGGTTAGGGTTAGGTTATAGATTTCGCATTAGCGTTAGGTTTTGGGGTAAGGGTTATGGTTTAGGATTAGGGTTTGGGGTAGGGTTACGGTTTATGGTTAGGGTTAAGGGTCAGGGTTAGGGGTAGGGTTAGGGGTAGGGTTAGGGATAAGGTTAGGGTTAGGTTTTAGCTTTAGGGTTAGGGTTAGGGTTAGGGTTAGTTTTGCGGTTAGGTTTAGGGTTAGGTGATGGTTTATGGTTAGGGTAGGGTTATTGTTAGGGTTAGGTTTTAGGGTTAGGTTTAGGGTTAGGGTGAGGGTTTAAGATTAGGGTTTGGGTTAGGGTTAGGTTTTATTGTTAGGGTTAATGGTTAGGGTTAGGGGTAGGGTTAGTGTTAGGGTTAGGTTTAGGGTTAGGTTTTAGGGTTAGGGTTAGGGTTAGTTTTTAGGGTTAAGGATAGGGTTTGGGTTAGGGTGATGCTTGAGGTTTAGGGTATGGTTTGGGTTAGGGTTAGGTTTTAGAGTCAGGGTTAGGGTTAGGGTTAGGTTTCAGGGTTAGGGTTACTGTTATGGCTAGGGTTAGGGTTAGGGTTAGGGTTAGGGTTAGGGTTAGGGTTAGTGTTAGGGTTAGGGGATAGGGTTAGGGGTTAAGGTTAGGGTTTAGGGTTTAGGGTTAGGGTTAGGGTTAGAATTAGCCTTCAGGGTTAGGGTTAGCGTTGGGTTTATAGTGTTAGGTTTAGGGTTAGGGTTAGGGTTAGGGTCAGGGTAAGGTTTAGTGTTAGGGTTAGGGTTTAAGGTGAAGGTTTAGGTTTAAGGTTAGGGTTAGTGTTATCGGTAGGATTTAAGGTCAGGGTTAGGGTTAGGGTGATGGTTTAGGGTTAGGGTAGGGTTATTGTTAGGGTTAGGGATTAGGGTTAAGGGTGAACGATAGGGTTTAGGCTTAGGGTTAGGGTTAGGCTTTATGGTTAAATTAGGCTTACGGTTAGGGTTTATGGTTAGGGTTAAGGGGTAGGGTCAGAGTTTAGGGTTAGGGTTAGGTTTAGGTTTAGGGTTTAGGGTTAGGGTAAGGTTTAGTGTTAGGGATAGGGTTTACGGTTAAGGTTTAGGTTTAGGGTTAGGGTTAGTGTTATCGTTATGATTTAAGGTCAGGGTTAGGGTTAGGGTGATGGTTTAGAGTTAGGGTACAGTTAGGGTTAGGGTTAGGTTTTAGGGTTAGGTTTAGGGTTATGGTTAGTGTGACGGTTTAGGATTAGGGTTTAGGTTAAGGTTAGGTTTTATGGTTAGGGTTAAGGGTTAGTGTTAGGGGTAGGGTTAGGGTTAGGGTTAGGGTTAGGTTTAGGGTTAAGGTTAGGGTTAGGTTTCAGGGTTAGGCTTACTGTTATGGCTAGGGTTATGGTTAGGGTTAGGGTTAGTGTTAGGGTTAGGGGTTAGGGTTAGGGGTTAAGGTTAGGGTTTAGGGTTTAGGGTTAGGGTTAGGGTTAGGATTAGGCTTCAGGTTTAGGGTTAATTTGGGGTTATAGTAAGTGTTTATGATTAGCGTTAAGGGTTAGGGTTAGGGTATAGGGTTAGCATTAGCGTCAGGTTTTGTGGTTAGGGTTATGGTTTAGGATTAGGTTTTGGGGTAGCGTTACGGTTTATGGTTACGGTTAAGGGTCAGGGTTAGGGGTAGGGTTAGGGGTAGGGTTAGGGATAAGGTTAGGGTTAGCTTTTAGGGTTAGGTTTAGGGTTAGGGTTAGTTTTGCGGTTAGGTTTAGGGTTAGGGTGAGGGTTATGTTTATTATTTAAGATCAGGGTTAGGGTTAGGGTTAGGGTTAGGGTTAAAGTTAGGATTAGGATTTAGGGTCAGAATTAGGGTTAGGTTGATTGTTTAGGATTAGGGTAGGATTCCGGTTAGGGTGTAGGTTTTAGAGTTAGGGTTAGGGTTAGTTTTAATGTTAGGATTAGGGTTAGGGTTAGGGTTAAGGTTAGGGTATAGTTATGATTAGGTTTAGGTTTTAGAGTTTAGGTAGGGTTAGGGTTAGGTTTTAGGGTTAGCGGTAGTGTTATGGTTAGCGTTAGGGTTAGGGTTAGGGTTAGGGTTTTTGTTAGGGTTAGGGGTTAGGGTTAGGGGTTAAGGTTAGGGTTTAGGGTTAGCGTTAGGGTTAGGTTTGTGGTTAGGGTTATGGTTTAGGATTAGGGTTCGGGTATGGTTAGGGTTTATGGTTAGGGTTAAAGATTAGGGTTAAGGGTATAGTTAGGGTTAGGGTTAGGGATAAAGTTAGGGTGTAGGGTTTAGAGTTAGGGTTAGGGTTAGGGTTAGTTTTAAGGTTAGGATTAGGGTTAGGGTTAGGGTTAAGGTTAGGGTGATTGTTGAGGTTTAGGGTATGGTTAGGGTTAGGGTTAGGCTTTACAGTTAGGGTTAGGGTTAGTGTTGAGGTTTAAGGTTAGGGTTAGGGTTATGGTTAGCGTTAGTGTTAGGGTTAGGTGTTAGGGTTAGGGTTAGGGTTAGCGTTAAGGTTTAGTGTTAGGCTTAGGGTTATGGTTAGGGTTAGGGATTAGGGTTAAGGATTAAGGTTAAGGTTTAGGGTTAGCGTTAGGGTTAGTTTTTAGGGTTAGGGTTAGGGTTAGGGATAGGGTTTGGGTTAGTGTGATTGTTGAGGTTTAGGGTATTGTTAAGGTTAGGGTTAGGTTTTAGAGTTAGGTTTAGGGTTAGGGTTAGGTTTTAGGGTTTGGGTTAGGGTTAGGGTTAGTGTTAAGGTTTAGTGTTAGGCTTAGGGTTATGGTTAGGGTTAGGGATTAGGGTTAAGGATTAAGGTTAAGGCTTAGGGTTAGGGTAGGTTTACGGTTAGGGTTAGGTTTTAGGGTTAGGTTTAGGGTTAGAGTTAGGGTTATGGTTTAGGGTTAGAGTTAGCATTAATTTTAGGGTTTAGGGTTGGGGTTTAGGTTTAAGGTTAGCGTTTGGGTTAGGGTTAGGGCTTAGGATTCGGGTTTCGGTTAGGGTTACAGTTTAGGGTTAGTGTAAGCGTTATGGTTATTGTTAGGATTTAGAGTTAGGGTTAGGATTTAGGGTCAGGTTTAGGGATAGGCTCATGGTTGAAGTTTAGGGTATGGTTAGGGTTAGGGTTAGGTTTTAGAGTTATGGTTAGTTTTAGGGTTAGGTTTTAGGGTTAGGGTTAGGGTTATGGTTAAGGTTAGGGGTGAGAGTGAGGGAGAGGGTGAGGGTGAGGGTTAGGGTGAGGGTTAGTGTGAGCGTGAGGGTTTATGTGAGGGTAAGGGTAGGGTTAGGGTTAGGGTTAGGGTTAGGGTTAGGGTTAGGGGTTAGGGTTAGGGTTTGTGTTATGGTTAAGGTTAGGGGTGAGAGTGAGGGAGAATGTGAGCGTGAGTGTGAGGGTGAATGTTAGGGTGAGCGTGAGGGTTTAGGTGAGGGTAAGGCTATGGTTATGCCTTGGGTTATGGCAAGTATTATTTAAAGGGTTTTATAGGAGTTTAAAGTTTTATTAATCTAGGAACTGCTAAATGTTTGACTTGCCAGCTTTAAAAGTTCGAAGTTCAAATTAAATTGGGAGAAATTATATAGTTCTGGTAATTAAATGTCTAAAGAATAAAAAATTGTTTAGAAAATAAAATATATTTTCTCTGATAAATAATTAGGAATTCAAAATAAGTTCCTTATTGGTCTCAGTAAAAAAGAGGATTAATTATGTGATCCTAACTAAAATTTTTCTATGCAAAATACTAGTTTAAAATCTAATTGATATCAACATAATTATAAAAAAGTATTATAATCTTTAAATCATATATGGATATCTATATATGTGTGTGTGTGTATATATATATGTGTGTGTGTGTGTGAATATATATATATATATATATATATATATATATATATATATATATATATTGATTGTTTTTTCCGTGTTAAAATTTCAAGGCTTTAACAGAGATGATTCTTGGAATGCTCCAAGGGCCCAGAGTAATACAAGAAATTTATTCTCTCTTATTAAAGGAAATATTTTAAATTTAACAGATCTAGTATATTGGAAATTGCATGGAAAGCCTTATCAAATAAAAGTTAATGATTATATTTTAAATGTTGTGAAGGTTTTTGCCTCTCAGAAGGGCAAAATCAACATATTTCTTAAATATAGTCAAAATTACCAACAGCAGTAGAATCTCAATAAAGATAAAAGACCCAAGCAGCCTGTATTTTGAATGAGCTGGGGGTGGGACAGTGTTTGTCCTTTTGGATCAGACCAATAAGTATCAGACATTTAAGTGTTACTGAATAAGTTTCTTTGCCTTTTAATTAAAGATACCTACTTAAGTTACCTTATACATTAGCTTTTATAATATAATCAAGGTCATATAAATTAAGTTACCTGAGAAGGTAATGTGTAAGTAATTGAATCCAAGTAAAATCTAAGAACAGTTAAGACAGCCACCATTACTGCCTGACTTTGGTAGCCGCCTGAATTCTTAACTAAGCTAGAGGCGAGGCAACATTTTTGGCTTGTGAATCAAATGTAAACATCAAATAAATTTGCTTTGCTTTTAAATGAAGATACCTACTTTAATTACTTAAAGAAATTAGCTTTTTAAATTATAATCAAGGTTTTCAGCTAAATGAAAAGCCAATATTGTTATAAACAATTCTAATAAAGAGCAGAAACAGCGAGTGAGATTTTTGTTTGCAATATAAATTTGACTGTCATTTAAAAGAACAGATTAGACAGCCGCCATGATGGACACATGGCTTGCTGGTCCCCTTGGAAGCCATAGGGGCCAACCCCTTCTTTTGTAAATAATTTGATTAAGTATTCTAAGTTACTGAAGGCCTTCCCATGGTCCCTCTGTGGATGCAAATAAAGCCTAAGGGGATAGTCTTCAAAAAATAAAATTCCAGCTTAATAAAAAGGAGAATTTTGAAAAGTTTTCAAATCTCTTTCACTGGTATTTATAGGATAAACTGAGGATTGTTATTAAAATATTAAATCTAGAGAGAGAATCCAAGATGGCGGCGTAGGTAAACACCTAAACTTATTTTTTATTTATTGTTTATTTTTTGTTTTTTATTCATTCATGTATGTATGTGTGTGTGTGTATGTATGTATTTGCTCACTTATTATTTATTTGCTCACTTACTTATTCATTTATATATTTGCTTATTTATTTATTTATTTATTTATGTATGTATTTGTTCGTTTGTTTATTTCTTCATTTTAATGTACAGCCCGAATGCAATAGTACATTCTTACCATGATTCCATATTTACATAGCTTACAATGCACTGGTGAAGTGGCAAACTTATCACAGCGTTATGCATTCTAGGTCTCTGAAAGACACAAATCCCCAGAAAACATGTTGCAATGCTTACCGTTCCTGTTTCTATTACTATCTACCCTGTAGGGATGTTTCCAGGCCATGTTGGTGTTGGCATTGGTGGCGGCACAGTGAGGGGCGTTCTAGCTTCAAGGAAATTCCTAAAGTCTAACCCATGGCCCTTCATCCGCATAGTGGGTAGTCTGTCCTTGTTGAATTCTAGGAGAGGAGAGAGAGAGAGAGAGAGAAGATAGAAGCTTTTAAAGCCCTCCCTGCCCCCACACCCCAGCGACCCTCACACAGTATACATACATACATACATACATACGTACATATGTCTGTCATATACCTGAGTATCAACCAAAAACTTGGAAACAACAGCCCTGTGCTGCTGCCAGAGAGGGGAGGGGTGAGGAGGAGGAGGGGGAGAGGAGGGGGGGGGAAGGAGAAGGAGAAGCCTCAAGAAGTAATGCAGTTGAAAACGAAACATGAATTCATTGTATACATGCTGTGAAAGGAAAAGCGGATACCGTGTGCCTTCAAATGCGTAGCTCTCCCTGCTTGCCTTGCCTGCCTTTCCAATGACAGCACCCACTCCTTTACTGTCATGGATGCTTCTCATGATCCCTGAGAGGAAGAAAATATCCCCTGTTGCCGAACGAACCCTGGCTTTTCACACTGCAGATGACCCTCTTGGGCAGATGCAGGAACTCTCTCACTCCCAGTCCAAGACAGGGTGTTTTGACCTTTGATCTCTTTCTTGGTTTGTTTTCTTTAAATGGTGGTAAACACAGACCTCCTTTGAACCTTTGATAAGCCTTCAGTTTACACTCACACTCCTTGATTTTTAATACAATTCCCGGGGTCGGGGATCGGGATCAGGACTTTAGAGTCACCATGGTTTGCACAATGAGCGAACTCGCATGTGTGTGTGTGTGTGTGGGCGGGAAATGGGGATGTGGTGGGATGGTGGTGGTGGTGAAAAGGGACAAAATACTGTAATAAAACCTGACAAGCTCAGGGGGAGGCCATGTGTGGTGGCCTTAGAGACTAAAATCAGCTTAAATCAGTTTGGGGTGGGTGATCCTGTCCTAGGCCGTCATCTTGCCTGATAGAGCCTGCCTGTCTCTTTCCTTCTTTCTTTCTTGAATCCATGATCACACATCTTTGAAATGTCAAAGGGATTCTCCATCTTTTCCAGACCCCTGGAATCACAGGCACGACTCTGGGAATATCACAGATCCCATCACGGTGACTGAGTTCATGATTGACTATGAACTAGCTTACACCCACCTAAGGTACAAGAAGTCTTGGTCCGTCATTTGACTTTGCATCCCATCCCAGAGGTTTCCCTGCTTTGCTTTCTCCCACCCCTCCTAAAATATCACCAGTGGATTTCATGTCACCCACGTACGATCTCCACTTTCGATTGCAGTGTAGAAGATAAGGGGCGGGGGGGGGGGGGGTGTGGGGCACCGACATTTCCATTCTTGGGAACGTTATCTCCAACCATTGAGATTGTGCTTCCCTGCGTGCATGCGTGGGACATTTGTGGACAGTTTGGCTCAAAGACACTCACAACAATTCTTCACAGGTTGTAATATTTCTTACGTTGTTGACAGATGCCACACACGCACACATGTGTGCGTACTTCATTCACGGTTGCGGCCTGTGCGGCTCAAACAGGTTTGTCCATTTTTCTTCCTCTTTTTCAATGGGAGGGGGAAGTGAGTGAAATCACCAGTGACTCTGTGGTATGAGACTGAGGATTTCCCATGGAAAGTGGGTGGGTGGACGGGCAGAGGGAGGGAGGGAGGGAGGAAGACAGGACACATCCATCCATCTGTGGATGGAAAAGAGACCACAAGGGATGCTCTGAAATTAAACGTTTAACAACAACAAAATCAGTGATGATGGGTAGTCACATCCTAGGCCGCTACCTTCCCTGACAAAGGCCAAACTTTTTTTTTTTTAATATATTTTATGGATTTCTTTTACAGAGAGGAAGGGAGAGGGATAGAGAGTTAGAAACATTGATGAGAGAGAATCACCAGTCAGCCGCCTCCTGCACACCCCCTACTGGGGATCGAGCCCACAACCCGGGGATGTGGCCTTGACCGGAATCCAACCCAGGGCCCTTGGTCCGCCAGCTGACGCTCTATCCACTGAGCCAAACCTGCTAGGGTCATTTGTTTGTTTGTTTGAAGAGAGAGGGGAAGGGAGAGGGAGAGGGAGAGGAGGAGGAATATGGAGAGGGAGGGAAGGGGGGAGGGAGAGAGACAGAGAGAGAGAGAGGGAGAGAGTTGTTGTTCCACTTGTTTATTCATTCGTCCATAGCTTTTAAAAAATATATATACTACTGTCTCAGTGAGGGAATTTGTGGTCTCTGCCCTGGGAGGGACTGAAAAAAAGGGAGGTGACTAGTTACCTTGACATTCACTAGACTACTCCAAAGAAATGGGATCCTAGAGGCATAGAAAGACAACAGCCTCAGCTACCAGTAAGTTCAAAGTTGCTCTCTCTCAGGGAAGATACCAGGCCTAGGGCGTGACTACCCACTATGGACTGCTTTTTATTTAAGAAAAAAAATTTTTTTAAATTTCAGATCGGCCTGGGTGGTCACTTTAGGTGTCTTGAGTTTGCAAGACCCTGCCAGGCCGCCACACAGGCCTCCCCGGAGTGGGTCAGGTTAGCCTGTGGCCCCTTTCATCCACAGTGCAAGGCTTCTTCTATATTTACACGTTTTGTTTTATCCTCTTACATTCCGTTGTAAAGCCTGTACCACTTTATTAACCAATATCTCCCCCACCCCCCATGAATTCAATTCTAAAAAAGAAAAGAAAGGAAACTGAAAGAAGACGGAAAAAGAGAAAATGATTCCTCCTTTGTTGTCCCGTGAATACTCGCCACGTTCAGGCTTTCAGAGTCCACCGGGTTTGTGTGTTGAGGGTCCTGGGCCGCAAAGACCGTTCTGGGTACGTCCTCTCGGTCCTCTATCACACCCCCTCCGCCCCCCCACCCGCAAAAAAAAATCCACAAAATTTTCCAGTCCACCTTCCATGGCCAGGCCCTGCACACACGGGAGACCTTGCGGGGGGAAGGGGGGATGGAGGATGGCGGAGGGGGGGGAAACACCGGGTGGGGACACCCTGCCGTCCCAACCCCCAGCACGCATCCCGCTGCCTGCCGCCTGCCCGTCATGGGCCCTCTCCGACATGGTCCGACTGGAGACGTGGGGACTGGGAGGAGATGGGCCATGGCCACACTCACACCCCACTGCTCCCCACTTCCCCCTCCATATCGGGTGGCAGGGATGCCAGCATGCATAAGAGGGCCCAAGGCCCAGGAGCCGGCCAGTTGAAGTCCTCGTTAGTTTTCAGGTGCCACCTGGCGGCCGTTTTTTAATTTTTTAAAAAGATATTTTATTAATTTTTTACAGAGAGGAAGGGAGAGGGATAGAGAGTTAGAAACATGGATGAGGGAAAAACATTGATCAGCTGCCTCCTGCACATCCCGTACTGGGGGAGTGCCCGCAACCAAGGTACATGCCCTTGACCGGAATCGAACCTGGGACCCTTCAGTCCGCAGGCCTACGCTCCATCCACTGAGCCAAACCGCTCAGAGCTGGTGGCCGTTTTCATATCGTCTTTTCCTTGCTGCTTTGCCGGCGACAGGAACTCCGTTCCTTCTGGAAACCTCTGGAGTTGCCACACAGGTGCCACTGTT
>JAPDVU010000014.1:863633-916133 GCA_026230045.1 Corynorhinus townsendii
GGGGCTTGAGGACCCAGAAGTTCTTGGCTCACGTGACCAAATACTTCTGGCACCTGGACCCTCCCCCTAATGACGTAAGCAGGTCTTGCTTCCCAAACTACCTTTGCTCCTCTAGCGCACCTGACAACTTTCAAGTATGCCCAAGGACGTGAATCCCAGGCATATTTCAGGCTGCCAACTGGGCCCTCACCGGTATGAAGTAAAGAGTTGTGGCTACCCACATGAGCCACCGCCCAGCCCCCACCACCCAGGGATCACAGGACTCTCTCAGGTATTTCCATGTCCCTGGCACCTCCGACCAACCTGCAGTTGGACACTTGGACCATCCCCCATATTTTTCAGACACAGCTCGTTGTTTGCTGTCCCACTGAGCCACACTGCCGGGGCTTCCTTTAACCCCCAGACAGCCATTTCTCTTCTGGCAGCAAACTCCAGTACCCTCCACTGTCACTGATGGGTAGGGTGACCTGATGGCCAACTTTCAGCGTCACTCCATTAATAGGCCCTTCCTTCAAGACTTGGAACTTCTTGGTGCCATCCAGGAACCTGGAAATATGGGGAATTAAGGCTTTGGCGGCCCCTTGTGACCCTCATCCTAATTAGGTGACCCAACCTGCCTATCATTTAGAACACGTCCAGATGTTGACAGGGCCTCCCGTGTTCCTCACATAACCCTTCCTTGTGTTGACCTGGACAAGTACACCCAGGCGGTTAGGTCACAGCTTCTGGCTCCCACCTGGCCAGCACCCTGGTGAAGTAACCAGGGCTAGGTGGTGAGCGGGTCAGGAGGCCCGGGCTCACGTGACCAATTAGCACGGACACCCGCCCCATCCCCATGATGACATAAGAAGGTTCTGCTTACAAAACGACCCCACCTCCTCTAGCTCATGTGACAACATCCCGGTATTCCTAAAAACTTGACTCAGGCGGCCAACTTCAGGCTGACACTTGGGCGCTCCCCCCTCCCAAGACAAAAAGAAGTGTGGCTGCCCAGCCGAACCATACCGGAAATCCAACGCACAAGCATCTTAGGACTCTTCTGGGTATTTCCGAGGCCCTAGCACCTCTGACCAACATCCAATTGGACACCTGGAACTTCCCCCGTGTTTCTGAGACACGGCTGTTCATTTGCCTGAGCATGGAGCCACAGTGCCCGGGTTTGTGTGAAACCCCAGACATCCAATTCCTTCTTCCAGCATACTCCAGTCTTCTCCAATGTCAGGAATAGCTGGGGCACCCTGAGGGCCAAATTTCGACCTCAGGCAATGCAGAGGCCCTTCCTTGATGAATTGGAACTTCTTGGTGCCATCCAGGGACAGGGAAAAACAGGGAAGTTGGGCTTTGGCGCCCCCTAGTGACCGTCTTGCAAATTAGGTGACCCCACCTGCCTGTCCACTAGAACAACTCCAGCTGTTGAAAGGGCCTCACATATTCGCTCTCCTGACCCTTCTTTAAGTTTACCTGCTCGAGTCCACCCATTAGTTGCGTCTCAGTTTCTGGCCTTCCAACTGGCCGGCCCCCTGATGAAGTAACCAGTACCAGGTGGCTTGACCACCCAGAAGTTCTGGGCTCATGTGACAAATTACCTCCGGCACCTGGCCCCTCCCCCTAAGGACATAAGCAGGTCCTGCTTCCCAAACTACCTTCCCTCCCCAGCTCACCTGACAACATCCAGCTATACCCAAGGACATGGCTCCTGGGGCACACTTCAGGCTGCCACCTGGGCCCTCACGGGTATGAAGTAAAGAGGTGTGGCTAACCACATTAACCCCCGTCCAGCCCCAACCTTCCACTGATTACATGACCCTACCGAGTATTTCTATGGTCCTAGAACCTGGGATCAACCTGCAGTTGGACACCTGGAGCATCCCCCGTTTATTGAGAAACAGCTTTTCGTTCCCCGAAGCACTAAACCCCATTGCCCGGGCCTCCGTTCACGCCCAGACACAATTTCTCTTCTTGTAGCAAACTCCAGTCCCCTCCAATGTCACTAATGAATGGGGCGTCCTGAGGGCCAACTTAGGAACTCACTCCATGCGAAGGCCCTTCCCTGAAGACTTGCAACTACTTGGTGCCATCCAGGGACCTGGAAAAACGGGGAAGTGAGGCTTTGGCGGCCCCTTGTGACCCTCCTCCTAATTAGGTGACCCAACCTGCCTATCAACTACAACACCGCCAGCTGTTGATAGGGCCTCAAGTGTTTCAAACATGACCCTTCCTTTTGTTGACCTGGACAAGTCCACACAGGAGGTTAGGTCATACTTTCTGGCCTCCCACCTGGCCGGCCCACTGATGAAGTAACCAGAGCGAGGTGGTGAGGCGGTCAGGAGGCCTGGGCTCACGTGATCAATTAGCAAGGACTCATGGTTCATCCCCATGATGACGTAAGCAGGTCCTCCTTACAAAAGGATCCCATATCCCCTGGCTCACCTGACAACATCGCAGTATGCCTAAAAAGTAGAGTTACCCGGCCCACTTCAGGCTGGCACCTGGGCGCTGCCCCCCCCACCCCGGATGATGAAAAGAGGTGGGGCTGCAAAGCCAAACCCCAAACAGAACCCAAAGTCCAGGCATCATAGGCCTCTTTTGGGTATTTCCCGGGCCCTGGAACGGCTGACCAAAATCCCTTTAGACGCCTGGATACTCCCCCGTGGTTCTGAGACACAGCAGAAGCCCTTCCAGGAAGTTTTGGAACTTCTTGGTGCCATCCAGGGACTGGGAAAAACAGGGAAGGTGCACTTTGGCGACTCCTTGTACCCTCTTAAGAATTAGGTGACCCCACCTGCCTGTGCAGTAGAACAAGTCCAGCTGTTGAAAGGGCCTCAAATATTCGCTAACCTGACCCTTCCTTGAGTTTACCTGGCCAAGTCCACACCGGCGGCTGCGTCTCAGCTTCTGGCCTTCCAACTGGTCGGCCCCCGGATGAAGTAACCAGGAACAGGGGGCTTGAGGACCCAGGAGTTCTCGGCTCACGTGACCAAATACTTCTGGCACCTGGACCCTCCCCCTAATAACGTAAGCAGGTCTTGCTTCCCAAACTACCTTTGCTCCTCTAGCGCACCTGACAACTTTCAAGTATGCCCAAGGACGTGAATCCCAGGCATATTTCAGGCTGCCAACTGGGCCCTCACCGGTATGAAGTAAAGAGTTGTGGCTACCCACATGAGCCACCGCCCAGCCCCCACCACCCAGGGATCACAGGACTCTCTCAGGTATTTCCATGTCCCTGGCACCTCCGACCAACCTGGAGTTGGACACTTGGACCATCCCCCATATTTTTCAGACACAGCTCATCGTTTGCTGTCCCACTGAGCCACATTGCCGGGGCTTCCTTTAACCCCCAGACAGCCATTTCTCTTCTGGCAGCAAACTCCAGTACCCTCCACTGTCACTGATGGGTAGGGCGACCTGATGGCCAACTTTCAGCGTCACTCCATTAATAGGCCCTTCCTTCAAGACTTGGAACTTCTTGGTGCCATCCAGGAACCTGGAAATATGGGAAATTGAGGCTTTGGCGGCCCCTTGTGACCCTAATCCTAATTAGGTGACCCAACCTGCCTATCATTTAGAACACGTCCAGATGTTGACAGGGCCTCCCGTGTTCCTCACATAACCCTTCCTTGTGTTGACCTGGACAAGTACACCCAGGCGGTTAGGTCACAGCTTCTGGCTCCCACCTGGCCAGCACTCTGGTGAAGTAACCAGGGCTAGGTGGTGAGCGGGTCAGGAGGCCCGGGCTCACGTGACCAATTAGCACGGACACCCGCCCCATCCCCATGATGACATAAGAAGGTTCTGCTTACAAAACGACCCCACCTCCTCTAGCTCACGTGACAACATCCCGGTATTCCTAAAAACTTGACTCACGCGGCCAACTTCAGGCTGACACTTGGGCGCTCCCCCCTCCCAAGACAAAGAGAAGTGTGGCTGCCCAGCCGAACCATACCGGAAATCCAACGCACAAGCATCTTAGGACTCTTCTGGGTATTTCCGAGGCCCTAGCACCTCTGACCAACATCCAATTGGACACCTGGAACTTCCCCCGTGTTTCTGAGACACGGCTGTTCATTTGCCTGAGCATGGAGCCACAGTGCCCGGGTTTGTGTGAAACCCCAGACATCCAATTCCCTTCTTGCAGCAAACTCTAATACTCTCCAATGTCACTAATAGGTGGGGCGCCTTGAAGGCCAACTTTCGACCTCACGCAAGGCAGAGGCCCTTTCCTGAAGAATTGGAACCTCTGGGTGCCATCCAGAGACAGGGAATTGAGGCTTTGGCGTCCCCTTGTGACCCTCGTCCTAATTAGATCACCCAACTGCCTATCAACTAGAACAGCTTTAGCTGTTGATAGGGCTCAAGCATTCCTCACATGACCTTTCCTTGTGTTGACCTGAACAAGTCCACCCAGGCTGTTAGGCCAAAGCTTCTGGCCTCCAACCAAGCTGGAAACCTGATGAAGTGGACACTGTTTCATCACTGGAAAATCTGTTCCAAGGGCAGAGAATTGAGTGTGATTCGTGCTACCTTTTTATTTCAGTCTAAATGAGTTGTCGTTTTGGAAAGAACGTTGGTGAAACACTTAAACTTTCTCTCCATTGAAACTTTCTCTTGAGAACTCACAGAAACCGACCTTGGAAATGTCAAGAAATGTGTATGAAAAACTTAAAATACATATGTAGAACCTGAATATCCCTAGTGCACTGTTGAACTATGAGGTATTTGTATGGAAAGAGCTGTTAAAGGTAGGATAGTCTTTAAAATAGAAAAAGTTTACATTTATAGAGCTGATATATATGGAAACGAGGTGTATAAACTCTTGAAATTCACAGTGAATCACTGGACACATGTGAATCAACCAATGAGAATTCACAATGAAAGAACAGTGAAAATAAATAGGAAGGTGCCTAAAGCAGTAGCAATACCAGTTCATAGAGCCTTAATTGTAAAGGACACTGTTTAGTCAATGGGAAATTGTGTTCCAAGAGGGGAGAAGTGAGTGTGATACTCCTCACTTTTGTAATTCAGTATAAATGAGATGGCGTTTTAGCAAGAAAGTTGGTGAAACATAAATTCATCTGCATAGAGCCGATGTAGTACCATAAAAGTATTCAAAGCTCTTAGAAATCAAAATGATCGTCAAGCTAGTGTTCAAACGAGAAATAATTTACATTTAAAGCCTGGTATCTTTGGCAAAATGCGCTATAGATACTTGGAATTCACAGTGAATGTGTTTGATTCACTGGACAAAAGTGAACCAAACACTGCAATTCAAAATGAAAGACTAGGGAAATATGTAGAAAGGTGCCTGACAAACAAGTTCATAGAGACGTAGTATCTGAAGGACACCTGTTTATCACTGGGAAATTGTATTCATAGAAGAGAAATGAGTGTGATGCTGGTTACACTTATCATTCAGCGTAAGGAAGTTGGATCTTTAGGGAAAATATGGTGAAACATCCATCATTTTCGTAGAGCTGATGCACTACTATAAAATAACTCAAAACTCTTAGAAATCAAAATGTTACTTAAGCTAGTGTTCAGAGTAGTAATAATTTACTTATAAAGTCTGGTATATTTGGCTAAATGCGCTATAGATAGCTTTGAATTCACAGTGAATGAGCTTGAATCCCGGGACAAAAGTGCATCCAACACGGAAATTCACAATGAATTGCTGGGGAAATATGTGTGAAGGTGCCTCAAACAGGAGGAATACAAGTTCACAGAGCCTTAATATTTAAAGACAATGTTTCCTCACGGGGACATTGAGTTCATAGAGGAGAGTATTCAATACACTACTCTACTTTTATAATTCGGTCTAAAAGCTTTGGCGTTTTAGCCAGAATGTCGGTACACATAAATTCATTTGCATAGAGCTGATGTAGTAGCATAAAAGTATTCAAAATTCTTGGGAATCAAAATGATAGTCAACCTAGGGATCAAAGTGGTAATAATTTACATTTAAAATCTGCTATCTTTGGTAAAACGCTGTGTACATACTTGGAATTCACAGTGAATGAGCTTGAATCTCTGTGCACAAGTACATCAAACATTGAAATTCACAATGAAAGACTAGGGAAATATGTAGCAAGGGTCCTGAAACAAAAGGAATACAAGTTAATAGAGCCATAATGTGAGAAGGGCACTGTTTAGTCACTGGGAAGTTGTGTTCGAAGACAGAGAAGAGAGTGCGATACGCTTTGCTTTTGTCATTCAGTATAAATTAGTTGGCGTTTTAAGAAGAAAGTTGGTGAAACATGAAATTTTTTTATAGAGCTCATATATAAGTTTATAAAAGTATTCAAAACTCTTAGAAATAAAATTGATAGTCAAGCTAGTGTTCAAATTAGTAATAAGTTACATTTAAAGTCTGGTATATTTTGCAAAACCCGCTGTAAATACTTGGAATTCACAGTGAATGAGCTTGATTCACTGGACAAAAGTGAACCAAACAGTGCAATTCACAATGAAAGAGTACAGAAATATGTAGAAAGGTGCCTGACAAACAAGTACATAGAGACGTAGTATCTGAAGGACACTTGTTTATCACTGGGAAATTGTGTTCATAGGAAAGAGAAGTGAGTGTGATGCTGGTTACACTTATCATTCAGAGTAAGGAAGTTGGATCTTTAGGGAAAATATGGTGAAACATCCATCATTTTCGTAGAGCTGATGCACTACTATAAAATAACTCAAAACTCTTAGAAATCAAAATGTTAGTTAAGCTAGTGTTCAGAGTAGTAATAATTTACTTATAAAGTCTGCTATATTTGGCTCATCGCGCTATAGATAGCTTTGAATTCACAGTGAATGAGCTTGAATCCCTGGACAAAAGTGCATCAAAAATGGAAATTGACAATGAATTGCTGGGGAAATATGTGTGAAGGTGCCTCAAAGAGGAATAGAAGTTCACAGAGCCTTAATATGTGAACACAATGTTTCCTCACTGGGACATTGAATCATAGAGGAGAGTATTCAATACACTACTCTACTTTTATAATTCAGTCTAAAAGCTTTGGCATTTTAGCCAGAATGTCGGTACACATAAATTCATTTGCATAGAGCTGATGTAGTAGCATAAAAGTATTCAAAATTCTTGGAAAATAAATGATAGTCAACCTAGGGATCCAAGTGTTAATAATTTACATTTAAAATCTGCTATCTTTGGCAAAACGCTGTATACATACTTGGAATTCACAGTGAAGGAGCTTGAATCTCTGTGCACAAGTAAATCAAACATTGAAATTCACAATGAAAGACTAGGGAAATATGTAGCAAGGATCCTGAAACAAAAGGAATACAAGTTAATAGAGCCATAATGTGAGAAGGACACTGTTTAGTCACTGTTAATTCACAGTTTGAATTTCAAGCAGCTGGAGGCCTGGGAACCAGGTACTGGACCTGTTCCCTCCTCTCTCTACCTTTTCTAAATATTTAAAAATAATAGAAGGTTTGAGGCATGGTTATACATTTTTGTAGGACATAGAAAGAAGGTTTAAAAGCTAATTTGAAATTGTGAAGGCTTTTGTGAAGAAGGGGAGACTCAGATTCTAAGGATCTTTTAACTTAGAGAAAGAGGACTGACAGGGCTGGGGCTCCTTTCCATTAAACCCCCAGGGTAACCTTACAAGTGGGGGGCAAACCTGTTAGTTTCCTGGTGGACACTGGGGCAGCCTATTCAGTCTTGACAGAGCCGATGGGACCCGTTACCTCTAAGCAGACATCAGTCCAGGGAGCCACCTGACAAACTGCCTGTTTTCTTTGGACATCCAAAAGGACTGTGGACCTCAGAAGGAATATGGTACCAAGGAACCCCACTCCGGTTGCATCCTCCACTGCCTGTATTCTTTTAACCTGTTCTCTCTCAGCGGAACATCTCTTGCAGGAGATGGAAAAAGTGGTGCCAGGGGAAGAGCATAAAGCCTCCACCTCCATGGAGGAATTACAGAGTGTCTATCCCATGGTCTGGGCAGAAAACAAACCTCGCTCCCCCCAGGGGTTGGCAAGTCATCAAGCTCCTGTGGTAGTCCAATTGCAAGCCACCGCCACTCCAGCTCGGCCGCTGAATTGGACCGAAGTGGAACAACGGGCCTTTGAGGAGCTAAAGAAGGCTCTCATCTCAGCACCTGCCCTGGCCTTGCCAGACGACATGAAGCCCTTCCACCTTTACGTGAGTGAGGTAAGGGGCATTGGCAAAGGGGTTCTCACTCAGACTCTAGGTCCCTGGAAGAGACCTGTTGCCTATCTGTCTAGGAGACTAGACCCTGTGGCAGCAGGGTGGCCAGCGTGCCTTGGGGCAGTGGCCGCCACAGCGTTACTGGTAAAGGAGGCAGATAAGCTGACTCTGGGCCAGGAACTAGTCCTGACAACACCCCATGCTGTGGAGGCCCTCCTTCGAGGTGCTCCGGAGAGATGGATGTCAAACACCAGGGTCACCCAGTGCCAAGCTCTTCTCCTGGACCAGCCCTGCATCCGGTTCCAGAAGACACTGGCCATCAACCCTGCCATCCTGCTCCCAGATGGTGATCCGGAGGAACCCATTCATGACTGCATAGAGGTAACAGAGATAGTACAAACAGGTCGCCCAGACCTGACAGATGTCCCACTATCATCACCAGATGAGGTACTGTTCAGGGATGGGAGCAGTTATGTTCAGGATGGGATCTGATATTCAGGGGCAGCAGTGGTCATCCTGGACCACACCATTTGGGCACAGTCCCTGAACAGGGGGGCATCAGCACAAAAAGCTGAACTTTTGGCCTTGATCTAGGCCCTTCGATGGGGACACAGTGCCATCCACTGGGATGGACATCCACCGGGATGGACCAACTTCATCCGGAAAGGACATTAAAAATAGGGAAGAGATTTTAGCCTTATTAGAGGTCATCTGGCTCCCAAGGGCAGTTGACCAAACTGCCAAGGAAGCCACCCCAAAAGCAGTGGGGCCTTTCCAAGTCTTAGTAACTCTGCCGGACCCCGACCTACGACAGACCCGCTCCTACACCAAACATGAGGAGGAATTGGCAGAACAGAAGCAAGCCATCAAAGGACCACATGGTTGGTGGATCCTACCTGATGACAGACAGACTGCTGGTCCCAGAGGCTCTAGGTCAGACGTTAGATGCCCAGTTACACCAGTCTACCCACCTAGGCGTCACCAAGACTTCTGAACTTCTGCAAGGCAGGTACTATATACCAAGCTTAGATAAGATAACTAAAAGCATAGTCACTAGAAGTACTGTCTATACACAGGTAAATGCTAAGCAAGGTAAGAGGGTCCCCCTGGGAATTGGGGCCTGGGGAAATTCCCTAGGAGAGCATTGGGAGGTGGATTTCACAGAGATTAAGCCACCAGCGTCAGGGTACAAGTACCTGCTAGTTCTCATAGACACCTTCTCGGGTTGGGTTGAAGCATACCCCACTAGGACAGAAACTGCCTCTAGAGTAGTCAAGAAATTACTCCAGGAGATTATACCTAGATTCGGGCTGCCAGTAGTCATAGGATCAGATAACGGACTGCCTTTGTAGCCAAGGAATCTCAAAGTATAGCTCAAGCCTTAGGACAGGCATGAACAGGACTCTAAAAAGGAGTTTAACTAAATTGGTCCTGGAAACCGGTGAAAACCGTACCAACCTCCTGCCCTTTGCCCTCTTATGGGCCAGGTACACCCCCTACTGGGAGGGGTTCCCCCCTTTTTGAGATCATGTACTTGTTCCTCCCCCCATCCTTCCCAGGGTCAGGGAGAAGCTGAAAGCTGGAATTCATAACCATTCCTTGCTCAAGTCCTTACAGGCTCTGCAGTATATCCAGAGAGCCACCCATAAGCTTGTTCAAGATGCACTGCCAGTGCCCACCGCGGACCCTGTACATCCCTTCCAGCCCGGGGACTCGGTGTAGGTAAAGAAGTTTGCTGCCCAAGGACTCACCCCAACCTGAAAGGGACGCTACACTGTTATCCTGAACACACCCACAGCTGTTAAAGTAGACGGCGTCCAGACCTGGCTACACCACTCCCACCCAGCTCCTGCATCAGGAAACGGCCTGGATCCTGACAACCAGTGGCCTCACCAGTGAAATCCATAGCCTGGGATCCACTCAGGCCAGGAGGAGACTGGACGCCTGCAGGAGGGGTACTGGGCTTCAGTGAAGACAGTACTGATGGGGACCGTGGTACTAGGGGCCTTAGTAACTATAAGAACATTTTTGCTAGCCAGTGAGAAAGGCCAGGGCTAAGTAGAGCTAGATATGCTAGGGGACAGGAGAGCAGGAACAGAACAGAGAATGCCCTTACAGGAAGTAGAATAAGTAAATAAAAAACTAATTGTGCCAAGCAGGTAGTTTAGAAAAATTAATGCAGTCAAACTACTTAAAGTTAGAGGGCAGTACAATCCCCTAACTAATAAGGATGAGTCCATGATTTGACGCATGCACATAAAACCAGTGGGGAATGAAGTATGGTAGCAACCATACTTGGGTAAAAGCAGCTGTTTGAATTTTAACCCTGCTATTCTGACTTCTGCACACACTTACTACCAACCCATCCGAGAGGAGGAATGGGAACAGCAGGAATCAACGATTTGATTTCCCGGTAAGACCAGTAGGGAATGTTCTGGTGTAAGTGTCCCCAAGTCAGGACCGAGACCCCGACTGTGTATTAAGGTTTGGCAGGTGACCCACGCTCAGAAGAATGTGGTTCGTCATGCTCCAGCCAGGCATGACTCCTGCCCTTTGTTTTAAATTAAATCCATCCCACATCACAAAGGTAATTTTTCTGTGCCTGTGGACCAGAACTACAGGAGATTGATTCCCACTGACTCAGTAGCTCCAGGAGTAGAAACTGTAGATAACTTTTAGAGATTATTAATTTTGCTCAATTCTGCTTACATTCTCCCATGCTTTGCAACTTTTGTAATTGCTTGTTCAACTGAAAATTTTCCATTATTGTAAGTAATGTAACTGACTTTTTAACCAATCAGGTTCTGCCAACTCTCTCTGTGTTGGGGATAAAACTTGCTTGCTCCCAGTGTTTGGGGCTTGCCCTGCTCTCTGCTGTGTCAGTAGAGAAGCGGGCCCGGACTCGAGTTCATAATAAAGGCTTCCTAAATTTCAATTTGGCTGCCTGGTGGTCTTCATTCGCGGGTCGCACCACAACATTAGCTTCAATTCTGTCCTCTAGGTTTTTTATGAGGAAGCAAACTCAGATTAGTAAACAAGTTTCTATCTTTTGATTGACAGGACCAGCCTAGCCCCCTGACCTTTTAAAATGTCCATGATTTCCCTTTGCCTGGGGAAACTGAGTAGCAAGTCTGCAAGTATTCAAATGCAAAAATTGTCCTTAGAAGGACTGCTGGCAGGAACGGGTCTACCTGTCCTGCTGGTGGAAGGATGTCTACCCTTCTTCTTCCATTAACAAAAGGCGAAGCCAGCCCTCACCTGCGCTATCTTATTTTTATTATTAATACATTACCTATATTTCAACAATTTCTTTGAGATTCTAGAGTCAATTATAATTATTTTAAAGCATTTACTTTGGATAAATTCCATAACATACAAATTATTTTCTTGAAGGCCTTAAAAGTTAACTTTGACTGAGGTTCATTAGCATCTTGAAAACTCTTTATTATGGAAATGCGAATCCTGTTGCTGGAATTAGCTTGCATATCATTCTGTTTTTTTCATTTTCTATAGCTTTTGCAGAGACATTCCAGCTGAATACAATCTAAATGTCCGAAATCAGACCATGCACACATTCTGTCCTACTGCTAGGTTCTCTCCCCACGAGCACAGAAATTCCAGACACATTTCTAAATTTTTAAGACTTTTTCATGGCGAGAAAGGAAACTTGAAATTAGCATACTGGGAGAGTGGGCTTCCATATTGGATCTCCACCTGTCTCCCTTTCCCCACATTCTGCTTACTTCCGGGGAAATTTCAGCAACAGATCTGGCCGAATTTCTTTTCATGCTTACAAGATAGACAGATCTTAAATTTTTTTTTTCTTTTTCGCTTTCCGAAGTAATAACTAACTCCCAATTTGGCCAAGATTTGCATTTCCCTGCGAGTTCTTTTATAATTTTTAAACAAAATCTTAAGTAATCTCATTGCGGGAGAGCAGATAGCCCTGCCCTCTCCTGCCACCTTTGAATTTCTCTGCACCAGAGATGGTGTCAGCAGTGGAGTTTCAATTCTTATTACAGATTTTAAATTCCAAATACCGATTAAGATTTTAATTTGAATAAGAAGCCACATTATTTTATAACCTAATTCTTCCCCATTAGCCTAGTTGAAAGAGACGTTCCCACCCTACTTACAGTTCGCGACTCTGCAGTTAGTCTGTGGGCTTTGAGTGCAGTGAACCTCCCTCACCTTTTTCTCGGTGAATTTTCCACACCTTTTCTCAGTGTATTTTTCCTTCCTTCGCTCTTAGGCGAAAAATATCTTCTCCTCCAGACGTCCCGTGGTCAGGCGCCAGATGTGGGAACCGCTTTCACGTCCCGCGTGGTTCAGGGTTCCGGTTCTGGAGAAGGCTGCACACAAATGAAAAGAGACTAGAAAAGTATTAATTTGGGAATATTGGGGGCCAGGCGGGAGCCAACCTCTAGTGGGAAGACTGCCCCCGCTCTGACCTTGCTATCCCTTTTATTGAGACTATGGGATATACCCACAGCCTTTAGGCAGGAAATTCCAATAACAGAAATTTACATGAGACAAACAGAAGTGGAGACTGCTTTGGCTAACAATGTTTCAACTAAACAGTAAGTGATTAGCTTCAACCTTTCAGAGTAATTAACGTTGACGGCCTTTCCACATCTTTCTATTAGTGGCTTAAAGATTGGTTTCCTACAAGGTGCCCCTGGTCGGCCCCATGGCTGCAGCGACATGGTATGTATTTATGTATGTATGTATGTATGTATTCAGATGATATTTTCTTGTGTTGTCCACTTGAAAAACCTGTATGTTTTTTGTTTGTTTGTTTGTTTTGTATAGTTCCATACAAAGATTCCTATTTACTTATATCTGATGTATTCATTTTTTATTTTATTTTAAAACCTACATGGTGCCCTGACCGGTTTGGCTCAGTAGATAGAGCGTCGGCCCTGCGGACTGAAGGGTCCGAGGTTTGGTTTTGGTCAAGGGCAGGTGCGTGCCTTGGTTGCGGGCACATCCCCAGTGGGGAGTAGTGTGCAGGAGGCAGCTGATCGATGTTTCTCTCTCATGAATGTTTCAACCTCTCTATTCCTCTCTGAATAGGAAAACAAAAATCAATAAAATATATTAAAAGAAAAAAAAAGAGAAAGCTGGTCCTAGGGGCTGGGTGAGAACCCCCATAGCTATTCCCAATTTCTCATCAGTAAATAGTTGGAAAGGCTTAGAGATGTCCGGGAGGGGGAGAGAGAGAGAGAGAGACAGAGAGAGACAGAGAGAGACAGAGAGAGACAGAGAGAGACAGAGAGAGAGATGCCAGAAGGGTATCATGGAGCTTAGGGAAAAAAATACACCCAAAAATACCTGGCAAATGAGGTAGGGTGAGAAGAGGGGGCCTGGTATAGTGGATCTTTGTACAATTCTTGTCAACAGTTAACTTTAGAACTTCTTTCTTCCAACATACCTTCCACTCAATATTTCTAACATGTCTAGCAATTAAAATATTTAGAAAAGGCAGGGGGAGGAGGGAACCGGCCTCTAGCTGCTTGAATTCAAAACTGAGTTTCTGATAAGCCTGTGCCAGCAAGAAAGTTGTTCTCTAGGGAAGGTGGAGTGGGGCAGAGGGCGGGGTGAGAAGGCACTGAGGCCAGAGCAGTTTTCAGAGCATTAAAAGGTGATTTTCCACCAGTACCCATGACTGAGATTGTGGAAGGGAAGAGTGGCCTGGAAAAAGGAGGGCAGTACAGAGAAGGTAGCACCTGTGTCAACCAGAAAGGAGACCTGCTTACCCGCTACCTTGAGCATTACCCTGGGCTCGGCAAGGGTGATGGAGGTCGTTGAGTCCTGGCATCTCCAGTCTTCTGCCAGTCCCAGCATGGCCAGCAGCGGGTCATTACCTGGAAGGGCAGCCTCTCTACGCTCAGACGCAGAGAGCCTGTCACTTTTCCAGGGGCAGTCACTTTTCCAGTGGCCGTTTTGACTGCATGCTGGGAAGGGCTTGGTTGGAGCCCAGGGCTGGGGGCACTGCTTTGCCCAGTGCACCTCATTCCCGCACTTGAAGCATCCTCCAGGTGGCGCTCGTCCTCTCGTTGCACACCCCACCATGCGCAGTCCCCTTTGGACTGTGCATGGCTGCCCTCTGCCTCAAGGTTGCTAACAAGGCTTGAGTTTGCAGTCACCTTTTGTCGATGGCGGGCCTCCCGATCCGATTCTGCCTGCTCCTCAGGGGCATTAAAACCTTAAATGCCATATTCACTAGATCGTGAACAGGACTCTGAGGGCCATCCTCCACCTTTTTAAATTTCTTTCCAATATCTGGGGCTGACTGCGAAATGAATTGAGTGGCTAAAACTGTCGCTCTGGCCGGGGACCCAGGGTCCAGACAGTAGATAAGGTCAGAGCCTCAGTCAGCCTGTTAAGGAAGACCGTGGGGTTCTCATCTGGTCCCTGAGTAACTTCCCTCAGCTTGTCAAAATTAACTACCTTGTGAGAGATGGCCTGTAACCTGGCTATCAGGCATTGGAGCATCTGGTCGTGACATTTGCGCCCATCTTGCCCTTTGGGGGTATCTAGTTGGTACTCCCAGCCTGGTTCCTGATGAGGAATGGCCTGGGCCCACACTGGCATAGAGGAATCTGTAAGGTGGATCTGATCTGTTGGTCCGTCACTGCTCCAAGACCCTTTTCCTTTCATCTGATGTTAGGGTGGAAGAAATAATGACATGGATGTCATGCCAGGTGAGGTCATAGGCCTGAGAAAGGTATGGAAATTCCATGGTGAACACAGTGGGGTTGGCAGAAAAGGACCCCAGCCGCTCTTCAATCTGGGAGAGATCCGACATAGAGAAGGGAACATGGACCCTGATCACTCCCTCAGCCCCTGCAATTTCCTGGAGGGGGCAGAGGAAAGCAGGAGCCCAGGAGCGGGTTTGTGTGGGGAAGCAGGCGGGGGTGGGGGAAGGGGAAGATCAGTAGGTAAGGGGTAAGGAGCTGGGGGAGGGGATGGCAGAGGGAAGTCGGGGAGTGAGGATGGGGGAAGGGTGGGAACTGGAGGCACAGCAGTAGAGGCCGTGGAGTAAGGAGGTGGGTGAGTCAGAGGGGAGGAAAGATTCTCAGGGGTTCAGATAAGGTGGAAAGTGGAGGGGTGTCGGAAAGCAGAGGGGGTTTCTCGCAAGATAGGAGAACCTGGGCTGTGGAACAGGAGGAGCAGAGGGAGGGACGGGAGCACAGATAGAAAAAGGCCTGGACATATGGAACCTCGGGCCACTTCCCAGCTCGTTGGCATTAACTGCTGGGGTCAGTAAGTCCCACTTTCAGGTTCATCTGGACTCACTGAGGCCACGCCACATTATAGAAGTAGCCAGATTGGTGAGGAGACACCCTACAGGTGTCATTGGTGAGTGCCCATTCCAATACCTGGGGTCAGGTAGCAAAAGGTCAAGGACTAGTATCCCCATCCCTGAGCCAATGCTACGACGGGGAACCCAAGGGACAGTAGAGGACGTCTCCTCTGCCTCCTGGCAGAGGAGATTAGAAAGGGGAGGTTTTAACTTGTGCTACCAGGCAAAATTCGCTGATCCGGGGGTGGGCCAGGGAGGTTCACGCCAAAAAGGGGGCATAGGTACCGCTTTTATACAGCTCTTTAGTAAGGGTAGGGCAGAGGGCATGAGAGGTGTAGAAATTGCCTTGGGCCAGGGGTCTAGGAAGGAGCCAATTATCTCTGTCACCATCTACTTTGCAGATGCATGCATAGGCTCTGGACTTCCCCCCTGCATAGAAATAACATAACCCTAACCCTAACCCTAGCCCTAACCCTAACCCTAACCCTACCCCTAAACATAACCCTTTACACTAAACACAAACCCTAACCCTAATCCAAACCATACTTCTAAACCCTAACCCTAACCCTAACGTTAACTCTAAACCTAAACCTTAACCCTAAACCCTAACATGAACAATAACCATCACCCAAACCTTAACACTAACCCTAAGATTAACCCTAATCGTAAACCGTAACCCTAACTCTAATCCTAACCCTAACCATAACCTTAACACTAACACCTAACCCTAACCCAGCCCTAACCCAAACACTAACCCTAACCCTAATCCCCAACCCTAACCCTAAACCTAAAAACTAACCCTAAACCCTAACCCTAACCCCTAACCTTAACCCTAACTCTAATCCCTAACCCTAACAGTAACCCTTAACCCTGAATATAAACCCTAATCCTAACCCTTAACTCTAACCATAAATCCTAAACCTAACCCTAACCCTAACCACTAACCCTAACACTCACCATAACCCTAACCCTAACTCTTAAACCTAACCCTAACCCTAACCATACCATAAACCTCAACCATCACCCTAACCCTAACCCTGACCGTAAATCCTAACCCTAAACCTAAATCCTAATACTAACCCTCACCCTAACCTGAATCCTAACCCTAAACCTTAACACTAAAGCCTAACCCTAACCCTAACCCTAACTCTAACCCTAAACGTAAAGCCTAACTGTAAACCCTAACATTAACCTTAACCTAACCCTAAAACCTAACCTTAACCCTAACACTAAACCTTAACCCTAAACTCTAACCCTAACCCTAACCCTAAACCTTAACCCTAACCCTAACCCATAACTCTACACATAAACCTTAACCCTAACCCTAACCCTTACCCTAAACCTAACCCTAAACATAACACTAAGCTTAACCCTAACCCCTACCCCTACCCCTAACCCCAACCCTAACCCGAACTTTAAACCTAACCCTAACCCTAACCCCTATACCTAACCCTAACCCTAAACCTAAAACCTTACCCTAACCCTAACCTTAAACCTAAACCCTAACCCTAACCCAAAAACTAACCCTAAACCTAAACCTTAACCCTAACCCTAATTCTAACCCTAACCCCTATCACTAACCCTAGCCCTCACCATAAAAACTAACCCTAACCCTAACCCTAACACAAAACCTTAACCTTAAAACCTAACCCTAACCCTAAACCTTAACCCTAACCCTAACCCATAACCCTAAACATAACATTAACCCTAACCCTAACCCTAAAATCTAACCATAACCCTAACCCTAACCATACCCCTAAACCTAACCCTTAACCCTAACCACAAACCATAACCCTAATCCAAACCATAATCCTAAACCCAAACCCTAAGCCTAACACTAACCCTAAACGTAAACCTTAACCCTAAACCATAACATTAACACTAAACCATCACCCTAAGCCTAACCCTGACCCTAAGCCTAACCCTAATCCTAAACCATAACCCTAACTCTAACCCTAAACCTAACCATAACCCTAACAGTAACCCCTAACCATAACCCAACCCTAACCCAAACCCTAACCCTAACCCTAATCCCCAACCCTAACCTTAAACTTAAACACTAACCGAAAACCCTAACCCTAACTCTAAACCCTAACCCTAACTCTAATCCGTAACCCTACCCGTAACTCTTAATCCTAAAAATAAATGCTAACCCTAACACTTAACACTAACCATAAACCCTAAACCTAACCCTAACCCTAACCCTCACCCTCACCCTCATCCTCACCCTCACCCTAACACTAACCCTAACCTAAACGTAACCCTAAACCTAACCCTAACCCTACCCATAAACCTAACCCTTAACCCAAACCATAAACCCTAACCTAACCCTAAACCTAACCGCAACCCTAACCCTAACCCTACCCATAAACCTAAACCTTAACCCTAACCATAAACCCTAAACCTAACCCTAACCCTAACCCCTAACCCTAACCCTAAACCCTAACCCTAACTCTAAAACCTAACCCTAACCCTAACCATACACTAAAGCTCAACCATCACCCTAACGCTAACCCTGACCCTATATTCTAACCCTAAACCTAAACCCTAATACTAACCCTCACCCTAACCCTAACCCCTAACCATAACCCTAAACCTAAACCTAAAAATTAATCCTAAGCCTAAGCCTAACCCTAAAACCAACCATAATCATAACGCTAACCCCTAACCCTAACATTAACCCCTAACCCTAACCCTAACCCTAACAATTAACCCTAACTATAAACCCTAACCCTAACCCCTAAAGCTAACACTAACCCCAAACACTAACCCTAGCCCTCACCCTAAAAACTATCCCTAACCATAAACCTAACCCTAAAACCTAACCCTAACCCTAACCCTACCCGTAAACCTAACCCTTAACCCTAACCCTAAACCTAACCCAAACCATAATCCTAAACCCTAGACCTAACCCTAACTCTAACCCTAATCATAAAGCCTAACTCTAAACCCTAACATTAACCTTAACCTAACCCTAAAGCCTAACCTTAACCCTAACACTAAACCTTAACCCTAAACCCTAACCCTAACCCTAACCCTGTCACTAACCCTAACCCTAACCAAAACCGTAGCCTTACCATCACCCTAACCCTCACCCTCACCCTCACTCTAACTCTCCCACTAACACTAACCCTAAAGCCTAATCTTCACCCTAACCCTAAACCTAAAGCTTAACCTTTACCCCTAATACTAACCCTAACCCTAACCCTAACCCTAAAACCTAACCCTAACTCTAACCCTAACCCTAACCATCAACCTAACACTAACGCCCTAACCCTAACCAAACCCTAACCCAAACCCTAACCCTAACACTAACCCTAATCCTAACCCTAAATCTAACCCAATACATACTTGCCATTCCCAGGCCATAACCGTAGCATTACCCTCACCCTAACCCTCACCCTCACCCTCACCTTCACCCACCCTAACCCTCACCATAACCCTAACCCTAAACCCTAAACCTAACCCGAAGCCTAAACCTAACCAGTAACCCTGACCATAAACCCAAACCCTAACTCGAACCCTCATCTTAAACCCTATCCCTAACCCTAACAATAACCCTAAACATAAAGTGTAACCATAAACCCTAACATTAACACTAACACTAACCTTTAACCCTAACCGTAAACACTAACCCTTACCCTAACACTAAACCTGACCCTAAAACCTAACACTAAACATAAACCTACCCTAACCCTAAACCATCACACTAACAGTAACGCTAACCCTAAATCCTAACCATAACCTCCACCCTAACCCTAAACCATCTCCCTAACCCTAACCCTGACCTTAAATCCTAACCATAACACTAACCGTAACCGTAAACCTAAACATTAACCCTAACCCCAAACTAACCCTCACCCTAACCCTAAATCTAACCCTTAACCCTAACCATAAACCCTAACCCTAAACCCTAACCCTAACCCTAAACCTAACACTAACCCTAACCCTAAACATAACCCAAACCCTAAGCCCTAACCCTAACCAGAATCCTAACCCCTAACCCTAACCCTAACCCTAACACTAAACCTAAAACCTAACGCTAATCCTAACCCTAAACCCTAACCCTAAAGCCTAATCCTAACCCTAATCCTAACCCTAAAGCCTAATCCTAACCCTAATCCTAACCCTAAACCCTAACCCTAACCCCTAACCCTAACCCTAAACCCTAACCCTAACTCTAAAAGCTAACCCTAACCCTAACCCTAACCCTAACCCTTAACCCTAACCGTAAAACCTGACCATAACCCCAACCCAAACCCTAACCCTAAAGCCTAATCCTAACCCTAACCATTAACCCTAACCGTAAACCCTGACCGTAATGACAACCCAAAACCTATCCCTAAAATCTAACCCTAACCCTAACCCTAAAGGCTAACCCTAACCCTAATCCTAAACCCTAAATATAACCTTAAACCTAAACCTAACTCTAACCCTAACATTAAAACCGAACCGTAACCCAAACCCTACCCTAACCCTGAATCAAACACTAACCCAAACTATAACTCTAAATCCTAACCCTAACCCTAACACAAACCCTAAACATAAACCCTAACCCTAAACCCTCACCCTCAATCTCATCCTCACCCTGACACTAGCCCTAATCCTAACCCTAAACCAAACCCTAACCCTAACCCTAACCCTAACCCTAATCCTAACCCGTAACCCTAACCCGAAACCTAACCCTAACACTAACCCTAACCCTAAACCTAAATCTAACACTATACATACTTGCCATTCGCAGGCCATAACCCTAGCCTTACCCTCACCCTAACCCTCACCCTCACCCTCACATTCACCCTCACCCTATCCCTCAACCTAACCCTAACCCTAAACCCTAAACCTAACCCTAACACCTAGCCCTAAAAATAATCCCTAAACCTAAATCTAACCCTAACACTAACCCTAGCTCTAACTCTAAAAACTAATCCTAACCCTGAAACCTAACCCTAACCCTAACCCTAACCCTAACCCTAACGCTAATCCTAACCCTAAAGCTAACCCTAAACCTAAACCTTAACCCTAAAGCCTATCATTACACTAAACCATCACCCTAACCATAACCCTAACTCTAACCATAACCCTAGTCATAACCCTAACACTAACCCCCTAACCCTAACCTAACCCTAACCCAAACCCTAACCCTAACACTAACCCTAATCCTAAGCCTAACCCTAACCCTAACACTAACCCTAACTCTAACCATAACCCTAGCCTTACCATCACCCTAACACTCACCCTCACCCTCACCCTCACTCTAACTCTCACCCTAACCCTAACCATAACCCTAAAGCCTAACCTTAACCCTAACCCTAAACCTAAAGCTTAACTTTACCCCTAACCCTAACCCTAACCCTAACCCTAAAACCTAACCCTAACTCTAACGCTAACTCAAACCCTAACCCTAACCCTAACGCTAATCCTCACCCTAAAGCTAACCCTAAACCTAAACCTTAAACCTAAAGCCTATCATTACACTAAACCATCACCCTAACCATAACCCTAACTCTAACCATAACCCTAGACATAACCCTAACACTAACCCCCTAACCCTAACCCAACCCTAACCCAAACCCTAACCCTAACACTAACCCTAATCCTAACCCTAACCCTAACCCTAACCCTAACAATAACCCTAACCATAACCATAACCCTAGCCTTACCATCACCCTAACTCTCACCCTCACCCTCACCCTCACTCTAACTCTCACCCTAACCCTAACCATAATCCTAAAGCCTAACCTTAACCCTAACCCTAAACCTAAAGCTTAACTTTACCACTAACCCTAACGCAAATCCTAACCCTAAAGCTAACCCTAAACCTAAACCTTAACCCTAAAGCCTATCATTACACTAAACCATCACCCTAACCATAACCCTAACTCTAACCATAACCCTAGTCATAACCCTAACACTAACCCCCTAACCCTAACCCAACCCTAACCCAAACCCTAACCCTAACCGTAACCCTAACCCTAACCTCACCCTCACTCTAACTCTCACCCTAACCCTAACCATAACCCTAAAGCCTAACCCTAACCCTAACCCTAAACCTAAAGCTTAACTTTACCCCTAACCCTAACCCTAACCCTAACCCTAAAACCTAACCCTAACTCTAACGCTAACCCAAACCCTAACCCTAACCCTAACCCTAATCCTAACCATAACCCTAACCCTAACCCCTAACCCTAACCCTAACCACAACCCTAACCCTAAGCCTAACCCTAAATATAAACCCTAACCGTAACCCTAACCCTAACCCTAAACCGAAACCTAAAACTAAACCCTAACCTTAAACCCTAACCCTAACTCTAACCTTAAACTTAAACCTAATCTAAAACCCTAACCCTAACCCTAACTGTAACCCTGAACCCTAACCCTAACTCCTAACCCTAACCCTAATACTAACCCTACCCTAACCCTAACCATGACTCTAAATCCTAACCCTAACCCTAACACAAAACCTAAACATAAACCCTAACCCTAAACCCTCACCCTCAATCTCATCCTCACCCTGACACTAGCCCTAAGCCTAACCCTAAACCAAACCCTAACCCTAACCCTTAACCCTAATGATAAACCCTAACCCTAACCCCAAAGCCTAACCTCAACACTAACCCTAAATCTGAAGC
The DNA here is from genome assembly GCA_026230045.1 of Corynorhinus townsendii. Lineage (NCBI taxonomy): Eukaryota > Metazoa > Chordata > Mammalia > Chiroptera > Vespertilionidae > Corynorhinus > Corynorhinus townsendii. The sequence goes on from JAPDVU010000014.1 coordinate 885,748, forward strand.
CTAACCTTTACCCCTAAAGCTAACCCTAACCCTAACCCTAACCCTAACGCTAATCCTAACCCTAAAGCTAACCCTAAACCTAAACCTTAACCCTAAAGCCTATCATTACACTAAACCATCACCCTAACCATAACCCTAACTCTAACCATAACCCTAGTCATAACCCTAACACTAACCCCCTAACCCTAACCCAACCCTAACCCAAACCCTAACCCTAACACTAACCCTAATCCTAACCCTAACCCTAACCCTAACCCTAACACTAACCCTAACCCTAACCATAACCCTAGCATTACCATCACCCTAACCCTCACCCTCACCCTCACCCTCACTCTTACTCTCACACTAACCCTAACCATAACCCTAAAGCCTAACCTTAACCCTAACCCTAAACCTAAAGCTTAACTTTACCCCTAACCCTAACCCTAACCCTAAAACCTAACCCTAACTCTAACGCTAACCCAAACCCTAACCCTAACCCTAACCCTAATCCTAACCCTAATCCTAACCAAAACCCTAACCCTAACCCCTAACCCTAACCCTAACCACAACCCTAACCCTAAGCCTAACCCTAAATATAAACCCTAACCGTAACCCTAACCCTAACCCTAAACCAAATCCTAAACCTAAACCCTAACCGTAAACCCTAACCCTAACTCTAACCTTAAACTTAAACCTAATCTAAAACCCTAACCCTAACCCTAACTGTAACCCTGAACACTAACCCTAACTCCTAACCCTAACCCTAACCCTAAACCAAAACCTAAACCTAAACGTAAACTCTAACCTTAAACCCTTACCCTAACTCTAACCTTAAACTTAACCGTAACCTAAAACACTAACCCTACCCTAACTGTAACCCTGAACCCTAAACCTAACTCCTAACCCCAACCCTAACCCTAACCCCTAACCCTAACCCTAACCCTAACCCCTAACCCTAACCCTAACTATAAACTCTAACCCCATCTCTGAACCCTAACCTTAACCCTAACCCTAGCTGTAGACCAACCTATCTCTATAAATAATACTTGCCATAACCCAAGCAATAACCCTAGCTTTACCCTCACCTTAACCCTTACTCTCACCCTATCCCTCACGCTCACCCTCACCCTCACCCTAAACCATACCCCTAACCCCAAACCAACCCTAACCCGAACACTAACCCTAACTCTAAACCCTAATCCTAACCCTAACCCTAACCCTAACCCTAACCCTAACTCTAACCCTAAACTCTAACCCTACCCTAAACTTAAACCCTAACCCTAAACCCTAACACTAACCCTGAACCCTAACCCTAAATCCTAACCCCTAAATCTAACTCTAAACCCTAACCCTAACCCCTAACCCTAACCCCACCCCCTACCCTAACACTAACCCCTAACTCCAACCCTAACCCTGAACCCTAACCCTAACCCCGAACCCTAACCCTAACCCTAACCCTAACCTTAACCCTAATCCTAACCCCAGCTGTAGGCCTAAACCTAACCCTATAAATAATACTTGCCATAACCCAATCCATAACCCTAGCCTTACCCTAACCCTAACCTTAATCTTAACAGTTACCCAAACACTTATCCTAACAATAGCCCTAAGCCTAACCCTAATATTAGCCCTAACTCAGCCCTAACCCTAGCCCTAACCCTAACCGGAAACCTAAACTGTCATATCACCTCTATGAAAACAACGAAGGTATGTGAGACCTAAGAAAATGAATGTTAAACACCCATGGTAAGATGACTGAACACCTCTAAGTCAGAATCCCACCCAGGCAGAATGATAAGGCAAAGCCAGGGAGCCTTGGTTGGCCTCAGGGATTGCTGGTCTCCCGCGGTCCCTGCTTGTGGGCCATAGCGTCCAACAGTCTAGCAGTGGCAGCTGGGCAGGCCCGATGCACATGGGGTCCAGGGTGGGGTGCAGAGAGCTCTTCGTTCTGGGAAATGGGGTGCAGCCGGAAAGGGGGCCGCCCCCACGCCGTTCATGCAACGCACGTTCCTGGGGAACCTGGCACTAAACCATTCCTAGATGACATGCTTCTGGATCTGGGTTTAGTCTGTAGCAGAGCAGTTCCCTTTCTGCTATCTATTGAACGTCAGCCCTCAACCCAAGCGTTTGTCTCGCTTCCCTCCCGTGGGGGAGGGGGGAATGGACGCCTGTCTCCCTGCTCAGAGTCCAAGGGAAGGAAGGGGGAGGGAGAACGCGCGGCATCCATTCAGTGTCCTTCTGTGCGCTGGCCCTGGGGACTGTCGCCTCCTCTCCGCTAACACCACCAGGGCTGTAGGGCCCCGGAGCTGGGACAGGGAAGCTGTGGTGGACAGTGGTGGATGCGGCCCCTTTCCCATGGGGGCTGAGGGCAAGGCTTCCCTCCTTTTTCCCCCCGGGAAAATCCCTGTCGACCAGCACACACCCCCCCCAAAAAAACAAAACAAAACACAAAAACCGGGGAGGCCGCCTGGACTTATGTCCTTTCCGGGAGTTCCCGGCCAGGACTCTTGTCTCAGGTAGGGCCGCGTGGGTCTACCAGATGTCTGTGCAGGGACACTGTCTCAGGGAGGGTCACACGGGTTGACCAGATGTCTGGGCTCGAACTCTGGCTGTGGCTCTGATGAATTGGGTTGACCAGTTTTCTGTGTAGATGAGATGAGCGGTTAAACACAAGGGTTTGGGAGTGGGAGGGGTCGGGGTGGAGCTGCACAGCAGATAAATGTTGCCAGATTTAATTGAATTTTTCTTTGTTTTTCTTTCCCTTTTTTATTATTTACTTATTGTTTTTTTTATTTCTTTCTTTTATTTCTTTATTTATTTTAAATATATTTTATTGACTTTTTACAGAGAGGAAGAGAGAGGGATAGAGAGTCAGAAACATGGATGAGAAAGAAACATCGATCAGCTGCCTCCTGCACACCCCCTACTGGGGATGTGCCCACAACCTAGGTACATGCCCTTGACCAGAATCAAACCTGGGACCCTTTGGTCCACTGGCCGACGCTGTAGACACTGAGCCAAACCGGTTAGGGCTGTTTTATTTATTTATTTTTATTCATTTTATTTTTTATTTATTGTTTATTTTTTGTTTTTTATTCATTCATGTATGTATGTGTGTGTATATGTATGTATTTGCTCACTTATTATTTATTTGCTCACTTACTTATTCATTTATATATTTGCTTATTTATTTATTTATTTATGCATTTGTTCGTTCGTTTGTTTCTTCATTTTAATGTACAGCCCGCATGCAATAGTACATTCTTACCATGATTCCATATTTACATGGCTTACAATGCACTGGTGAAGTGGCAGACTTATCACAGCGTTATGCATTTCTAGGTCTCTAAAAGACACAAATCCCCAGAAAACACATTGCAATGCTAACCGTTCCTGTTTCTATTACAATCTACCCTGTAGGGATGTTTCCAGGCCATGTTGGCATTGGCATTGGCGGCAGCACAGTGAGGGGCGTGCTAGCTTCAAGGAAATTCCTAAAGTCTAACTTACAGCCCTTCATCCGCATCGTGGGAAGTCTGTCCTTGTTGATCTAGGAGAGGAGAGAGAGAGAGAGAGAGAGAGAGAGAGAGATAGACAGAGAGAGAGAGACAGTGAGAGAAGATAGAAGTTTTTAAAGCCCTCCCTGCCCCCACACCCCAGCGACCCTCACACAGTATACATACATACATACATACATACATACGTACATATGTCTGTCCTACACCTGAGTATCAACCAAAAACTTGGAAACAACAGCCCTCTGCTGCTGCCAGAAGAAGGAGGGGGGAGAGGAGGCCGGGGGAGAAGGAGGTGAGGGGGAAGGAGAAGGAGAAGCCTCAAGAAGTAATGCAGTTGAAAATGAAACATGAATTCATTGTATACATGCTGTGAAAGGAAAAGCGGATATGGTGTGCCTTCAAATGGCATAGTTCTCCCTGCTTGCCTTGCCTGCCCTTTCAATGACAGCACCCACCCCCTGACTGTCATGGATGCTTCTCATGATCCCTGAGAGGAAGAAAATATCCCCTGTTGCCGAACGAACCCTGGCTTTTCACACAGGAGATGACCCTCTTGGGCAGATGCAGGAACTCTCTCACTCCCAGTCCAAGAGAGGGTGTTTTGACCTTTGATCTCTTTCTGGGTTTGTTTTCTTTAAATGGTGGTAAACACAGACCTCCTTTGAACCTTTGATAAGCCTACAGTTTACACTCACACTCCTTGATTTTTAATACAATTCCTGGGGTCGGGGATTGGGATCAGGACTTTAGAGTCACCATGGTTTGCATAATGAGCGAACTCGCATGTGTGCGTGTGTGTGTGTGGGGGGGAACGGGGAGGTGGTGGGATGGTGGTGGTGGTGAAAAGGGACAAAATACTGTAATAAAACCTGACAAGCTCAGGGGGAGGCCATGCGTGGTGGCCTTAGAGACTAAAATCAGCTTAAATCATTTTGGGGTGGGTGATCCTGTCCTAGGCGGTCATCTTGCTTGACAGAGCCTGGCTGTCTCTTTCCTTCTTTCTTTCTTGAATCCATGATCACACATCTTTGAAATGTCAAAGGGATTCTCCATCTTTTCCAGACCCTGGAATCATAGGAACGGCTCTGTGAATATCACAGATCCCGTCACGGTGACTGAGTTCATGATTGACTATGAACTAGCTTACACCCACCTAAGGTACAAGAAGTCTTGGTCCAACATTTGACTTTGCATCTCATCCCAGAGGTTTCCCTGCTTTGCTTTCTCCCGCCCCTCCTAATATATCACCAGTGGATTTCATGTCACCCACGTAAGATCTCCAATTTGGATTGGACTGTATAAAATAAGGGGCAGCGGCTGGGGGCAGGGGGGGGGGGCGGCATTGCCATTCTTGGGAATGTTATCTCCAACCGTTGAGATTGTGCTTCCATGTGCGTGTGCGAGTGACATTTGTGGACAGTTTGGCTCAAAGACACTCACAAAAATTCTTCACGGGTTGGAATATTTCTTACTTTGTTGACAGATGCCACACACGCACACCTGTGCGTGCACTTCATTCATGGTTGCGGCCTGTGCGGCTCTAACAGTTTTGTCCATTTTTCTTCCTCTTTTTCAACGGGAGGAGTCCGCGAGTGCAATCACCAGTGACTGTGTGATATGAGACTGAGGATTGCCCATGGAAAGTGGGTGGGTGGGTGGGCGGGCGGGCAGAGGGAGGGATGGGAGGAGGGAGGGAGGACACATCCATCCATCTATGGATGGAAAAGAGACCACAAGGGATGCTCTGAAATTAAAAGTTTAACAACAATAAGAACAGTGATGGTGGGTAGTCACATCCTAGGCGGCTACCTTCCCTGTGACAAAGGTCAATCTTTTTTTTTTTTAATATATTTTATGGATTTCTTTTACAGAGAGGAAGGGAGAGGGATAGAGAGTTAGAAACATCCATGAGAGGGAAACATCAATCAGCTGCCTCCTGCACACCCACCCACCAGGGATGTGCCCACAACCGAGATACATGCCCTTGACCCGAATGGAACCTGGGACCCCGAGTCCGCAGGCTGACGTTCTAGCCAGTGAGCCAAACCGGCTAGGGTGTAATGTTTCTTTTTACACCTCCTCATTGTTATCGAGTGAGTTGCTGAGTATGTGTCTATCATTTCATTTTCATTTTCATCCAATCCCAGAGGTTTCCTGCCCCGCTTTGCATTCTCTCGCCTCCCTCATCTATCACCACTGGAGTTCATGTAACCCACTTACATCTCCTCTTTTGCTTGTAATGTATACAACACGGTGAAAAAGAACAACAATACACACACACACACATACACACCAAAACAAAACAATGAAAAACCCTCCATTCTACAGAGTGTCAGAGCGTCATCCCAATATATTGAGAATCTGCTTCTGGGCAATTGCCTCCAATGAACTCACAGAAATTTCAATGTTTTTGGATGCTAACATATCCATCCATCCATCCTTCTATCCATGCACGGGGAAGTTAAAGATGAATGATAAAAGGGTGTCTGCCGTGAATGGCACACTTGGAGCGGTGTGGGAGGGAGGTGTTGTTGTGGTGCGACTTGAGAATGAAGACCACCAGGCAGCCAAATTGAAATTTAGGAAGCCTTTATTACGAACTCGAGTCCGGGCCCGCGTCTCCACTGACATAGCAGGGAGCAGCGCGAACCCGGACTCGAGTTTGTAATAAAGGCTTCCTAAATTTCAATTTGGCTGCCTGGTGGTCTATATTCGCTGGTTGCACCACAACATTTGGAGGCTCGTCCCAGCGAGATCCACTCTGGCCTTGTAGCCAGTGGAAGAACACCTCAGGAGAGGACACTCTCGTCTCCGTCCCGGGTTCCAAGGGAGAGAGAGTGATTTCCTCGCAAAAAGACGATCCGGGAATCGAAGCCATCAGGACCTCAGAGGCTGGGGTAAGGATTCTGGTCTGTCTGTGGAACATTCCTCTCAGGGACTTGAGGAGGGCGGGATGCCGCTTAACCTCCCAGTCCAGATCCCCGGTGCGACGGCGTCCGGGATCCTCGTTTGGTTTCTGGTCCGTGTTTTGTGTTCGTCTCATCAATGTTCCATTCGTTCTGTCTAATGGTGAAAATGGGTCAGGGTCCGTCTGGACCCTCCACCCCATTGGAGTGTTTTCTGAAGAATTTCCAGGATTTTCAGAATCGTGCAGGTGGCTATGGCGTTGAGGTCAATGATTTAACTCTACAGAAATTTTGTGAATTGGAATGGCCCACATTCAGGGTTGGGTGTCCTTCCACTGGGACCCTAGATTTGGGGATTGCTTCTAGAGTCCGCCCTGTTGTTTACGGCACCCCGGGCCACCCGGACCAAATTCCTTATATTGATGTTTGGATAGATATTCTGACTGACAAACCCCGGTGGTTGAAAGGTTGCCAAGGCCCAGAAGAGAAACTGTAAAAGAGACTGACTATCCTCCTAGCCCAGGCTAGGAAGGAGAAACCGAGGGGGGGTGGGGTGGGGCTCAAAGCCTATTCTAGAGGCCACAGAAGAGGACCTCCCAGAGCAGCACTGTGGAGTTTGCACACCCCTCCCCTTCCCTCAGGGTGTTCCTTTCCTGAGCCCTCAGTCTCCCTGCACCGCCCCTCCCTCCTGGTCCCGCTCTCATTATGCGAGTCACACTCAGCTCCTGAGAAACTGCCTAGGTTGTATGATGGGGCATTTATCTGTTTGTTGCATCTATTAGTCTTGTTTCCTTTGTCCAAAATGTGTGCCATTTCTGTTTTGCTGAAACATGGGTTGAGAATCCTGTCCTGGGATGTGGGAAAGGGAGGCCCCCATCAGGGGACTTGGGCAGTGTTCCTGTTATCTGCTCAGATCCCAAGACTGTAAGAGTACTTATTTACTGAAAGGGTGTAAGTCATATAAGTGTAAAAGTCTGTGAAAAAAAGGAAAAAGAAACGTTTAATTTGTTTAAGGCTGAGTACTCTGACGGATAGCAACCGCCCCCCCTCCCCCCCAGTGGCCACTGGGATTCCTTTTTCCCAGGGGTGCTTGCTCTTTGTCAGAGGGGGCATCGGCCCGCCTAACTAATAAAATGTATGTCTATTAATTTAAAGGTATGAAGTTGTAACAGTTGTTGTCCAAAGAGGTTTAAAGCAGGGACCAAATTCTAGAGTTAACTATTTATAAGAAGGAAGCCAGAGCTGGCTAAGTCTCCAGAAAGCTAAAAGAGAAAAACTAAATGAATCATATTTCTGACAACTGCCGCCACCCAATCTTAATCAGTGGGGGAGGAACAGTCTGAGAACTGTTTGTCTCAATTGGCCTCCCCAATTGTAATGCATTGTAATCATTAATCATAGTTTACTATGATTAATCTATGATTAATGATTACAATGCATTGTAAAACCTTTAGAAGGAGAAGGAGAATGGTCCTTTTTGTGTATGGCAACTCTCAAGTTATTGGTTTTAAAATCAGTACTTTTTAATAGAAACACACTCAAGCAGAGGGGCTTTTCAGAGAGGTCAGGAAGTCTGATTGCAGTGTAAGGGTCACCTGTTCCCCACACACCACCTTCGCTGGCAGGAGGCAAGTGCTTTTCCCAGTGGGAACAGAGTGGACTGCCAGATGAAAACGCCTCAGTGGGAGCACCTCCTTCACCACCTGGGACCCGCACCACACTCCCTGCCTCCACCCACCTGGCATCCATCCCCTCCAGGGGTTCTTTTGAGTAGCTGGAGGTGGTGGCGAGGAGGGACATTCCCTTGTGACCCCCTGTGCCCCAATGGGACCCAAGAACCCCCGGCAACTCCTTGGACACTTTTCATCGTGTTCTGTTAGGGGGCTTAAAGAGGGCAGCTAGAAAGTCCCTATTCCCCTTTTCAGGCTTATCAGAAACTGAGATCTTTTATCTTTAGGAAGAATGAGGCAGTTTGAATTTCAAGAGGCTGGAGGCCTGGGAACCTGGTACTGGGCCTGTCCCCTCCTCCCTCTACCTTTTCTAAATATTTTAAAATAATAGAAGGTTTGAGGCATAGTTATACATTTTTGAAGGACATAGAAAGCTATTAGGTTTGAAAGCTAATTTGAAATTGTAAAGGCTTTTGTGAAGAAGGAGAGACTCAGATTCTAAGGATCTTTTAACTTAGAGGAAGAGGACTGACAGGGCTGGGGCTCCTTTCTATTAAGCCCCCAGGGTAACCTTACAAGTGGGGGGCAAACCTGTTAGTTTCCTGGTGGACACTGGGGCAGCCTATTCAGTCTTGACAGAGCCGATGGGACCCGTTACTTCTAAGCAGACAACAGTCCAGGGAGCCACCTGACAAACTGCCTGTTTTCTTTGGACATCAAGAAGGACTGTGGACCTCAGAAGGAACATGGTACCAAGGAACCCCACTGCACTGCAAAGGACATCAGAAAGCGGACACAATTGAAGCCAGAGGAACTAGAGCCGCAGACCAAACTGCCAAGGAAGCCACCCAAAAACCAGTGGGGCCTTTCCAAGTCTTAGTAACTCTGCTGGACCCTGACCTACGACAGACCCCTCCTACACCAAACAAGAGGAGGAATTAGCAGAACAGAAGCAAGCCATCAAAGGACCACATGGTTGGTGGATCCTACCTGATGACAGACAGACTGTTGGTCCCAGAGGATCTAGGTCAGACGTTAGATGCCCAGTTACACCAGGCTACCCACCTAGGCGTCACCAAGACTTCTGGACTTCTGCAAGGCAGGTACTATATACCAAGCTTAGATAAGATAATTAAAAGCATAGTCACTAGAAGTACTGTCTATACACAGGTAAATGCTAAGCAAGGTAAGAGGGTCCCCCTGGGAATTGGGGCCTGGGGAAATTCCCTAGGAGAGCATTGGGAGGTGGATTTCACAGAGATTAAGCCACCAGCGTCAGGGTACAAGTACCTGCTAGTTCTCATAGACACCTTCTCGGGTTAGGTTGAAGCATACCCCACTAGGACAGAAACTGCCTCTATAGTAGTCAAGAAATTACTCCAGGAGTTTATACCTAGATTCGGGCTGCCAGTAGTCATAGGATCAGATAATGGCCCGCCTTTGTAGCCAAGGTATCTAAAAGTTTCCTGGTGGACACTGGAACCCGCACCGCACTCCCTGCCTCCGCCCACCTGGCGTCCATCCAAGGTATCTAACAGTTACCTTAGGACAGGCATGAGCAGGACTCTAAAAAGGAATTTAACTAAATTTGTCCTAGAACCCGGTGAAAACTGGACCAACCTCCTGCCCTTCGCCCTCTTATGGGCCAGGTATACCCCCTACTGGGAGGGGTTCCCCCTTTTTGAGATCATGTACTTGTTCCTCCCCCCCATCCTTCCCAGGGTCAGAGAGAAGCTGAAAGCTGGAATTCATAACCATTCCTTGCTCAAGTCCTTACAGGCTCAGCAGTATACCCAGAGAGCCACCCATAAGCTTGTTCAAGATGCACTGCCAGTGCCCACCGCGGACCCTGTACATCCCTTCCAGCCCGGGGACTCGGTGTAGGTAAAGAAGTTTGCTGCCCAAGGACTCACCCCAACCTGAAAGGGACGCTACACTGTTATCCTGAACACGCCCACAGCTGTTAAAGTAGACGGCGTCCAGACCTGGCTACACCACTCCCACCCAGCTCCTGTATCAGGAAACGGCCTGGATCCTGACAACCAGTGGCCTCACCAGTGAAATCACTAGCCTAGGATCCACTCAGGCCAGGAGGAGACTGGACGCCTGCAGGAAGGGAACTGGGCTTCAGTGAGGACAGTACTGATGGGGACCGTGGTACTAGGGGCCTTAGTAACTATAAGAACATTTTTGCTAGCCAGTGAGAAAGTCCAGGGCTAAGTAGAGCTAGATGTGCTAGGGGACAGGAGAGCAGGAACAGAACAGAGAAAGCCCTTAAAGGAAGTGGGATGAGTAAATAGAAAACTAACTGTGCCAAGCAGGTAGTTAGAAAAACAAATGCAGTTTGAATTTTAACCCTGCTATTCTGACTTCTGCATGCACTTACTTGCTTAAACAATAGGGTAGTTACCTCAGCTTCCAGACTGAGACCTGGAAACTCTCATAAATCCAACCCACATCACAAAGGTAATTTTTCTGTGCCTGTGGACCAGAGCTACAGGAGATTGATTCCCACTGACTCAGTAGCTCCAGGAGTAGAAACTGTACATAACTTTTAGAGATTATTAACTTTGCTCAATTCTGCTTCTGTACAATCTGCTTTTGCAAGATAGATCTACATTCCAATCCTATGTCCACCAGGACATGGTTGGAGCGACCCTGCGGGCTGCTCCCAACCTTTGGAATTGAGAGTTTAGAACAAAGGAAAATTACAAAGAATTAAGCAAACAGGTAGACCAGGACCTCAGCACCCTAGAAAGTACTATTGGACAATTAGACCAATCATTCAGGAGTAATCAGGGAGAGCTTGAGCCAGCTGCTCAAGCGTCTATTAGATTGAGAACAGAAAAGAAGACAGGAAGGAAACTGGTATGAAAATCTTTTTAACTGGTCACCATGGTTGATCACCTTGCTTACAGCTGTAGCAGGCCCTCTTACGTTACTTATACGACTACTGTTGATTGGGCCTTGCCTTATACGAAGTCCAATGACATTCATACAAACTAGAATTCAAGCTGTAAAACTCATGGTCTTACACACTTACTACCAACCCACCCGAGAGGAGGAATGGGAACAGCAGGAATCGACGATTTGATTCCCCGGTAAGACCAGTAGGGAATGTTCTGGCGTAAGTGACCCCAATTCAGGACAGAGACCCCAACTGTATATTAAGGTTTGGCAGGTGACCCACGCTCAGAAGAATGTGGTTCATCATGCTCCAGCCAGGCATGACTCCTGCCCTTTGTTTTAAATTAACCCTGTAGCAACACACCCCCAAGCACATCCTACTGAAGGAAATCACAAGGCTGATCAAACAGGCCACTTACGACCCAAGTTTAACCAATCAGGTTCTGCCAAATCCCCCTGCATTGGAGATAAAACTTGCTTGCTCCGGGCTCGCGCTGCTCCCTGCTGTGTCAGTGGAGACCAGGGCCCGGACTCGAGTTTGTAATAAAGGCTTCCTAAATTTCAATTTGGCTGCCTGGTGGTCTTCATTCGTGGGTCGCCCCACAACATTGTGTGTGTGTGTGTGTGTGTGTGTGTGTGTGTGGGTGTGGGTGTGTGGGTGTGTGTAGCGGGAGGGGGGAGGGAGGAGTGGACGGTAAAAACCGGCAAGTGGAGCAGAGTGAGCTGGCCAGTCCAGTGAGTGACCCGGGGCTACTGAGTTAAATCATCCCTTACCAGGCCTCCCGGAGCCCTCATCACTCCACTACTACCTATCTATGTCTCTCCTCCTAGGGCAGTGGTCGGCAAACTCTTTAGTCAACAGAGCCAAATATCAACAGTACAACGATTGAAATTTCTTCTGAGAGCCAAACTTTTTAAACTTAAACTTCTTCTAATGCCGCTTCTTCAAAATAGACTCGCCCAGGCCGTGCTATTTTGTGGAAGAGCCAAGCTCAGGGGGCCAAAGAGCTGCATGTGGCTCGCGAGCCCCAGTTTGCCGACCACGGTCCTAGGGAACCTAGGAAACCGAGATCTACTGTTTACCTTTGCCTTGGATCCTGGACTCCTGCCCCTCAAACCCCTCCCTCCCGCTCCCCACCCCCTCGCGTGATTGCCAGATGGGTGAGGTGAGGGCTGGTTCCTGCCTTGGCAGATGGAGGGCACTCTTTTCCACAGGGACAGGCCTGTTTCTCAAACACCCTCCCTCCCTCTCTCCCTCCCTGAAGTTGGTGAGCTGTGGCCTAAAGGTGGGGGAGTCAGAGAAGCCGGAGGCCAGGTCCGAGGCCCTGAGGTCTCCAGAGAGCTTCCTGCATTTGAAGGAAGCCTTGGAGTGAGATCCATTGGAATGAATCTTCAGGCCTGCCCTGACCTGATCGCCTCTCCTCCCCCTTGTTCCCTACCCCACCCCCCACCCCCCTACTCCCCATCCCCCTCCCTCCCCAGCTCCCTTCCTCTCAGCCCTCAGGTGAGGGGGTATCATTCTAAGTGCTGACCTGGGCCTCTGGGCCTAGGGCGGGGCGAGAAAGGGGGAGTGGGAATCACACAGGCAGGGGGAAAGCTGACTTGCTTCCTGTGAGTGTACTTGAGACAAATCTGAACAGTCAACAATGATAATGAGAACAAGGAGGCTGGTCGTGCCCGAGGGGCCTGAAAAGAGGGGCGTGCCCCTGACATAACAAAGGAATACAGTTATCTTATTGGGCAAAAGACAATAGATGGGCTCAGTGAAGATAAAGGTTGACTTTTCTCAAGGCGGGGAAGATTCTAGCCTAGGAAATGGCTACCTGCCATCCACTGCTTTTAGTGACAGAGTTTTCATTTCAGGCCATCTTTGGCGGTTTTTTTTGGGTCTCTTCTCTGAGTTTGCGAGATGTTGGGAGGGAAGCCAAGAGTGAGAGGATTCCTTCTGTAGGAATGAAGGCCGATTCTGCTCTCCTGCAGCCACACACACATACACACACACACACACACACACACACCCCAATGCGAGCCCCGCCCCTCGCCTAATTAGGTGCTTTTCCACAATGGCCTCTCTCTCCTCAACCCAGCATCCTAACTGTTGAGGTGGTAAGACGATGTGTTGTGCCTTGATATTTTGGAGCCACACACCTCTGACCCTGTACTGACCGCGTCATCAAAGGGGGACAGTGCTGTTTTAATTCCTCGAGCACTGGCGAGGGTTGGCAGTGGGCGAACGAGTCATTTGCCCATTCTGGAGATGTGTCTTTCTAGCTGATCATGTTTTTCTCTGAGGCTCTGCAGCCATTACACGGCGATCTGTCCGGTTTACAGGGAGCCTAGAGCTCAGGAGTCTATAAGGGCTCACGTGTATGGAAAAAGACACACGGATCTGAGAAGGCCTCATTCTCCATTCACTTCCTTGGGAATGGCAAACCCGGTCTAGCTTCAAGCAGGGTAGCATGCAACCCCGTGGTGCCAGGAACTGGCAAGACCTCTCCATCGTCCGCTTTACGGCGGCCCCGGTCTCTCCAAGAGCTTCAGTACCTTCTTCACCTCTTAGGATCATTTCCAACTTTTTCTGAAAGCAGTATGAGTGAGGAGAGGGGAAGATACCCTCTCACAGTCCTCGGAGCATCCCTATGTTCGATTCTGTCTGTTTCCTCTTTGTAAATCCCATTTTGTTTTTCCTACAGTTTCTAAGGGTGACCTGGCTTTTGACAACAAAAACAGACTCCTACAGTTTCACAGCAGAACTCACAGAGGTCTGATTCCGTGGCTCTGCCCTCAGAAACCAGCAGGTGTACACATCGTTTTTCACGTGAAAATATTCAAACCTGTAGAGAACGTTTATGCATTCACTTGAGCCAAACTGTCCACACTTGCCAGGAAGCATAATCTCAAGGGGTTGGGACAATGCTCCAGAGAATGGCTGTTTTTCACTTTCTTTTACTCATTCTCTCTCTCTCTCTCTCTTTTTAATTTAGTACATTTTCATGAATTTCTGAGAGGAAGGGAGGCAGGAGAGAGAGATACAGAAACATCCTCAGTGATGCGCCAGGACAGAGACCATAGATTCCTTCATTGTCGTTGTTATTATGTGTATGGTTGCCTGTTAACTGTCTATCTTGCACCCACCTAAGTATGAGAAATAGGTGTGGCCCTGGCCGGTTTGACTCAGTTAGTGGGTAGAGCGGACAAATGTCAGCCTTCAGACCTTAGGGTCCCAGGTTCAATTCCGGTCAAGGGCGCCTGCCTGGGTTGTGGGCTCGATCCCCAGTAGAGGGCATGAAAGAGGCAGCCGATCCATGATTCTCTCTCATCGTGGATGTATGTTTCTATCTCTCCCTCTCCCATCCTGATTGATTCTGAAATCAATAAAAATACATGTTGCAAAGAAAAAAAAACACACAGAAAAAAGTAGGAAGTATAGGCAACCACCATTTTGAAATGGCTAAGGTCAACCCCTCCCTTTTGTCCTCCTATCCATCGCCCCCATCCCACCATTTTCATGTCACTGTTTTAATAACACGAAACACAAAACATTGTACTAGTATGCTTTTTACTACATAGAGGTGGAATCATACATTTGTGTTGTTGTTGCTTTTATATATCTTTATTGTTTTCAGAGAGAAAGGGAGAGGGAGAAAGCCATGGAAACATCCAGGATGAGAGAATCACAGGTTGGCCGCCTCCTGCACACCCCCTACTGGGGATCAAGCCCGCAACTCAGGATGTGGCCTTGACAGGAATCCAACCCGGGGCCCTCGGTCCGCCAGCTGACGCTCTATCCACTGAACCAAACCAGCTAGGGTCATTTGTTTGTGTGTTTGAAGAGAGAGGGGAAGGGAGAGGGATAAGGAGAGGAGGAGGAATATGGAGAGGGAGGGAAGCGGGGAGGGAGAGAGACAGGGAGAGAGAGAGGGAGAGAGTAGTTGTTCCACTTGTTTATTCATTCGTCCCTGGCTTTTAAAAAAATATACTACAGTTACAGTGAGGGAATTTGTGGTCTCTGCCCTGGGAGGAACCCTGGGCACCTGGAAAAAGGGGAAGTGACTAGTTACCTTGACATTCACTAGACTAGTCCAAAGAAATGGAATCATAGAGGCATAGAAAGACAACAGCCTCAGCTACCAGTAAGTTCAAAGCTGCTCTCTCTCAGGGAAAGATACCAGACCTAGGGCATGACTACCCACTATGGACTGCTTTTTACTTTAAAACTTTTTTTTCTTTTTCTTTCTTTTTTCCTTTTAATTTCAGATCGGCCTGGGTGGTCACTTTACGTGTCTTGAGTTTGCAAGGCCAGGCCAGGCCTCCACACTGGCCTCCCCGGAGTGGGTCAGGTTAGCCTGTGGCCCCTTTTCACCCACAGTGCAAAGCTTCTTCTGTATTTACACGGTTTCATTTTATCCTCTTGTATTCCTTGTAAAGCCTGTACCACTTTATTAACCGATGTCTCCCCCCATAAATTCAATTCCAAAAAAAAAGAAAAGAAATGAAAGTAAAAGGAGACAAAATAAGAGAAAACCATTCCTCCTTTGTTGTCCTGTGAACACTCGCCAGGTTCAGCCTTTCAGAGTCCACCGGGTTTAGGTGTTCAGGGTCCTGGGCCACAAAGACTGTTCTGGGTACATTATCTGGGTCCTCTGTCACACTTCCCCCTCCCACCTCCCGCCCCCCCCCCCCCCCCCCCCCCGCCAAACACAAGCTTTTCCAGTCCCCCTTCAGAGGCCAGGGAGCAGGGCCTCTGGGGAAACCCCAGGTGGCAGATGCCCTGCAGCCCGCCACCCTCACCACCTGCCCGCCAGGGTTCCACTGCAGGTGGGGTCCCAGAGGAGATGGGCCAACACAACACTCACACCACCACCCACCCCTCCGCCCCCCAGTAGCGGGGGGCGGTGGGGGGGCGGTGGGGGGGCGCCCTCCCAGCAGCCAGCTCGCTGACATCCTTGCTGGTTTTTGGGTGCCACCTGGTGGCCGTTTATATATCTTCTTTTCCTTGCTGCTTTGCTGGCTCCTGGAACTCAGTCCATTCTGGAAAACTCTGGAGTTGCTACTCAGGTGCTGTGGGAACCTCTTTCACGTGCCGCATGTTTCAGGGTCCCGGTTCAGGGTTCGGGTTCTGGAGAAGGCCGCACACAAATGAAAAGAGACTAGAAAAGTATTAATTTGGGAATATTGGGGGCTAGGCGGGAGCCAACCTCTAGTGGGAAGACTGCCCCCGCTCTGACCTTGCTATCCCTTTTATTGAGAATATGTGATATACCCACAACCTTTAAGCAAGAAACTCCAATAACAGATATCCAGTGGAGGCTGCTTCTGATAACAATGTTTCAACTAAACAGTAAGTGATTAGCTTCGAACTTTCAGAGCAATTAAGGTTGACGGCCTTCACACATCTCTCTATTAGTGGCACAAAGATTGGTTTCCGACATCTCCCCCGTTTCTTTCCTTTAAAAAGAATGTTGAAATAATCATATAAGTTTGAGTCCCAGTTTCAAGTGTCCAACAGTCTGAGTCCCAGTTTCAATGTCTAATAGTTCTGAGCAGTTTCAATGTCAAACAGTTCCTTTTGTGTTCATGTCAGCAGTGATATGTGGATGGTGGCAAATGGTAATGCAGGTCCGACCCTCTGGTTCGGTCCTGGGCAACCTGCAGCGATGCACAGCTGCTGACTGCTAGCATGGCAAGGCGTCGTCAGCGTCTTCCATCTCTGAACTGTTTCTCCTATTGTCTTCATGGCTGCAGCAATTCCTCTCTGTTGCAGGAATCCACATGGTCTTGTGTTCTTTCCTGGTCTTGTTTTTCTGAAAATACACAAACATATTCTCGACCAAAAGTTAATAAAGCAATCTTTTTTATAAATTTGACTTGGGATCCTTTTCATTTTTTGCCCAAGCAACTTTCCTTTGGCCTATTTTGACACCATGTGTATTTTTCATGGGTGCATTGCTGTTAGTATTACAAATGAAAATTAGTTTTCAAAGTAAAAAGTTTTCTAGATGTAATTTACTTTCAGGATATATTTCCTTTACATGACATTTTTCCATTATCCCCCCCCTTTTTTTGATTACTAGAGGCTTTTTTTGGGAAATTTTACAATGCAGTCTTAATAACTTTAAATTTTAATTTTTTGCACAAAAATATGACTGCTTTAGGTTCTTTGCATGTTAAGCAATTTTACCATGAGGTGAACTACCAATAGAAATTTTAGTTAATACTTCAGGAACAGTTTTTTGTCCAGTACAATGAAATTTTCTTGAATAATCACGTATTTCAATTAGCCAATTTAAATTAATCTGAAAAATGGACTATTATTTTACTGTCAAATTTAATACTCTAACAACAATCTTAGTTTACGCTGTAAATATTAATGGAAAAGATTAGTTGCACCCCTGAGTAGGCCCTGAGCATTCCTGATGCTAGCGTGGATTTAGATATAGGGCAGCTGCTGTCAGCCAAGTCTCTGTTTGTTGCCTGGGTCCCGATCTGAGCTGGTCCGAGTCTCTTTCTGTTGCCTGGGTCCTGATCTGAGCTGGATGTGGGAAGCATGAAGCAGCCATGAGGACAGGAGACCTCCCTCAGAAGGGACGAGGATTCAAGCCCCTGAAATGTTGGGGGGGGTGAGGGCCTGTGCCCCACTTCTGTTGCCCCCAAGTTCTCTCCTGATGGCCCCACTGCGACGGTGCCTGTCTTAGGTTGTTCCTTCCTTGAGGAATCTTACCCCTCTCTGGCTAACCAGCCATCTTCCGGGGCCAAGCAGGGTGACGTGAGGTTCAGTTCTGTCTCCTTGGTAGCCTATGCCCCCGTGGCCTCCACGCCCAGCACCTGCCTTGGCATCCCACCTCGGCCGCCGGTGAGGCCTTGCACTGATCACAGATCTTTAGGGAGTCCAGGTTTCTTCTCCAGGGAGGGCCCAGCTCACGCCACTGTGCCAGAGACAGATCCATGGTACCAGCCACTACGAGGCTTCAACCTCAGTATGAACAAAAAGCTCGGGCAACAGCTGTCGGAGGGTCCCTCTTGGCAAAAGAGGCCAATATAGAAGGCTCAAGAGCCTTCCCAGGGAGGCCATAATTTCTTTCTGGAAGGGATTAAATCCTTTCATGCCCTTTGTGTGTGTGTGTGTGTGTGTGTGTGTGTGTGTGTGTGTGTGTGTGTAAAATGCTGCCAAACATGCAAAGAATTAGTTTGTAAGTTTGTTTGGGATAATTGTACAATATGCTGTTGTAAAATATAAAAAATTATAATGACATTGTAGAATAATATCATATAAGGATATCCTTTGTTCTAGGTCATGGCAATTCAATTTCACACTGGCTGTCAATTTCTTTTTGTACAGACAAGGTCTTAGTTATATTCTCTGCACCTCTCCCAGGAGCAAGTAGTGAATAGTCCCCTACTTCCTTTCCTCACCCATGTTCCTCTTGCATAGGACATTACGCGGGGGATCAGCTCACGTAAGGGTTCCTACCCATGAAGGGTCAGGAATCATAAGTCCAAAATACTTCCCCATTTGCCCAAGGTAATGTTACCGTATCGCTGATCACTGCTAGTATGGCAGGAAAGATGTTCTCAGGCATCTCTACCGTCTTTCTTACCATGCCTCAGGTGGTCTCCCGGCTGTTTGTTGTCTGGCTTGTCCTCCTCTTGCTCATCTTCAGTGGATTGCTTGCAGTCGCTGCTCTCTCTGGCTGAGGTAGTTGATTGTCTGCGGCTGCATGGTGTGGCTCCAGGCACAAGGTCCTTATTAGTCTTGCTAGTTTCTCTCTTGGATCCCTGTTGCAGTTTAATATTTCTAGCAGGAATCCACACAGGTTTGGAAAAATTCTCTGGGAATATACAAGCATACCCTCTGCCAAAGGTTAATGATGGATCAGGTCCCTTCCATAAACCAGATTTGGGATCCTTCCATCTAACTAAACCATTTTCTTTTGTTTTATTCTGACACCAATGTAGCTCCATAGGTGTCTTTCCATCAGCATCACAAGTGAAAGAATTTAAAGTAATCAAGGCTTGGTGCAGCCTATTCGCAGGTGATTTCTCCACAATCCCCCCTTTTTGTTTTTCAAGTTGGGATTTTAGCAACTGATGCTGTCGTTCAATAATGGCCTGTCCTTGGGAATTATATGGTATTCCTGTAATGTTCTGAATTTTTCAACTTTTACAAAATTCCTGGAATTGACCGCTTGTGTAAGCAGGCCCATTATCAGTTTTAATAATTTTTGGAACTCCCATGACGGCAAAAGAAGCTAGGCAATGATTAATAACCTGTTTTGCCGTTTCTCCTGTAGATGCAGTAGCCTATAGGACTTTTGAAAAGCTGTCTACAGACAGGTAATGCCCCAAGGCGTCCAAAGGAAGTATAATGCGTTACATCCATTTGCCAGATATGGTCTCTGTGCAAACCTCTAGGGTTGATTCCTGTGTTAGGCCCTTGAGGTATATGTAACATGCAAGTGGGACATTCCTTAATAATCTGTTTTGCATGCTGTCAAGTGATTGAGAATTGTTTAGACAGCATTTTGGCAGGCTGATGTAAAAGTTGATGAGATTCTAAGGCTTCTTTTAATAAAGCAACCAATTGATCAGCCTGTGCATTTCCTTTTGTTAAAGAACCAGGGAAGACACTATGAGCCCTGCTGTGAGCGATATAAAAAGGATATTGTCTTTGTTGTACAATCTGCTGAACTTGTTTAAATAGTAAAAATAAACTTTGGTCACTAAGCCATTTCAACTGGGCAGTTTCAATTCTATTCACCAAGTTCACAGCATAAAAGGAATCAGAGACGGTATTAAGAGGATCTTGGAAATCCTGCAATGCAGCCTTAATGGCTTCCAGTTCAATTCTTGGTTCAGAAGTATGACCTGTCAGTATTACTCGGTCTGAATTTATTGTATGATCATTAGTTCTACATATGTAACCGCTGTTTTAGAGGATTGATGCCCTAAGTGGACCCATTCAATAATGGCAGCAGATTTTCTATTTTGAATGATGACTCCAGTGGGACTATTTGCAGTTGGGTTACTTTGTCCCAATAAAGGCAATTCGGGCTGTACCCGTGCTACTTGGGCTGATGAAATTGCCTGTTCCACTCTTAGCAATTCATTCCTAGCTTCATTTGTTAATGTTGGGGAGAGGAAAGATTAGAGTCACCTCTAAGTAAATTAAGTAAATTTGTTAGTTCTCCTGTAGAGATCTTCGGATAAGGTCTTAACCAGTTAATGTCCCCTAATAATTTCTGAAAGTCATTTAAAGTTTTAAGACAATCTTTTCTTATCTCCACCTTCTGAGGCCTAATGTGTTGGTTATCAATTACAATCCTTACGACATTTGGAGGAAACCTCTCCTTATTTCCTTCAAAAATGATTTTCAGGATACATAGAGTTTCATTTAAAAATCTTTGTCACATGAAACAATTTCTCTTAAGGTTATGGTGAGTGACCACTAGTACGAATTAGATTTAATATTTTAATAACAATCCTCAGTTTATCCTATAAATACCAGTGAAAGAGATTTCAAAACTTTTCAAATTTCTCCTTTTTATTAAGCTGGAATTTTATTTTTTGAAGACTATCCCCTTAGGCTTTATTTGCATCCACAGAGGGACCATGGGAAGGCCTTCATTAACTTAGAATACTTAATCAAATTATTTACAAAGGAAGGGGTTGGCCCATATGTCTTCCAAGGGGACCAGCAGCCATTTGGCCATCATGGTAGCTGTCTAATCTGTTCTTTTAAATGACAGTCAAATTTATATTGCAAAGAAAAATCTCACTCGCTGTTTCTGCTCTTTATTAGAATTGTTTATAAAAATATTGGCTTTTCATTTAGCTGAAAACCTTGATTATAACTTAAAAAGCTAATTTATTTAAGTAATTAAAGTAGGTATCTTCATTTAAAAGCAAAGCAAATTTAGTGGATGTTTACATTTGATTCACAAGCCAAAAATTTTGCCTCGCCTCTAGCTTAGTTAAGAATTCAGGCGCCTACGAAAATCAGGCAGTAATGGTGGCTGTCTTAACTGTTCTTAGATTTTACTTGGATTCAATTACTTAAACATTGGCTTCTCATGTAACTTAATTTATATGAGACCTTGATTACATTATAAAAGCTAATGTATAAGGTAACTTAAGTAGGTATCTTTAATTAAAAGGCAAAGAAACTTATTCAGTAAAACATAAATGTCTGATACTTATTGGTCCGATCCAAAAGGGCAAACACTGTCCCACCCCCAGCCCATTCAAAATGCAGGCTGCTTGGGGCTTTTATCTTTCTTGAGATTCTACTGCTGTTGAAAATTTTGACTATATTTAAGAAATATATTCATTTTGCCCTTCTGAGAGGCAAAAACCTTCATAACGTTTAAAATATAATCATTAACTTTTATTTGATAAGGCTTTCCATGCAATTTCCAATATATTAGATCTGTTAAATTTAAAATATTTCCTTTAAAAAGAGAGAATAAATTTCTTGTATTACTCTGGGCCCTTGGAGCCTTCCAAGAATCATCTCTGTTAAAGCCTTGAAATTTTAACACGGAAAAAACCATCAAATATATATATATATATATATGTACGTATATATACACACACACACACACACACACATACATATATAGATATCCATATATGATTTAAAGATTATAATACTTTTTATAATTATGTTGATATCAATTAGATTTTAAACTAGTTTTTTGCATAGAAAAAATTTAGTTAGGATCACATAATTAATCCTCTTTTTTACTGAGACCAATAAGGAACTTATTTTGAATTCTTAATTATTTTCAGAGAAAACATATTTTATTTTCTCAACAATTTTTTATACTTTAGACATTTAATTACCACAACTATATATAATTTCTCCCAATTTAATTTGCACTTCGAACTTTTAAAGCTGGCAAGTCAAAAATTTAGCAGTTCCTAGATTAATAAAATTTTATACTCCTATAAAACCCTATAAATAATACTGGCCATAACCCAAGCCATAACCCAAGCCATAACCCTCACGCTCACCCTAACCCTCACGCTCAACCTCACCCTCTCCCTCACTCTCACCCCTAACCCTAAGACTAACCCTAACCCTAACCCTAAACCCTAAGCCTAACCATAACCATAACCCTAACCCTAACCCTAAAACCTAACCCTAACCTTAACCCAAACCCTAACCCTATCCCTAACCCTAACCCTACCCCTAACCCTATCCCTTAACCCTAAACATAAACCATAACCCTAACCCAAACCCTAATCCTAAACCATAACCTTAACCCTAACGCTAACCTTAAACCTAAACGCTAACACTAAACCCTAACATTAACACTAACCCTAACCCTAACCCCTAACCCTAACACTAACATTAAACCTAACCCTAAAACCTAACCCTAACCGTAACCCTACCCTAACGCTAAACCATCACCCTAACCCTAATCCTAAACCTAAAGTTTAACCCTAATCCCTAAAGCAAATACTAACCCTTACCCTAACCCTAAACCCTAACCCTAACCCTAACCCTTAACCTTAACCATAAACCCTAACCATAAACCTTTCCCTAACTCGAACTCTAAAGCCTAACCCTTACCCTAAACCTAAACCCTAACCCGAACCCTAACCCCAAACCTAATCCCTAACCCTAACCCTAACCTTCAACCTAAACTCTAACCCTAAACCCGAACAGTAACCCTAACCCTAAACACTAACAATAAAACTAACCCTAACACTAAACCCGAACCCTAACACTAACACTACCCTAACGCTAAATCATCACCCTAACCCAAACCCTGACCTTAAATCCTAACCCTAACCCTAAAACGAACCTAAACATAAACCCTAACCCTAACCCAAATCCTAATCCTAAACCCTAACCCTAACCCAAACGCTAACCTTAAACCTCAACCCCAACCCTAAACCCTAACATTAACCCTAAATCTAACCCTAAACCCTAAACCTAAACTTAACCCTAAAACCTAAACCTAACCATAACCCTACCCCTACCCCTAACCCTAACCCAAACCCTAACCCTATCACTAACCAAAACCCTAATCCTAAACCCTAACCCGAACACTAACGCTAACCTTAAACCTAAACCCTAACCCTAAACCCTAACATTAACCCTAACCATAAACCCTAAACCTAACCCTAACCCTAACCCTAACCTTAAAACCTAACCATAACCATAACCTGACCCTAACCCTAAAACATCACCCTAACCCTAACCCTGACCTTAAATCCTAACCATAACACTAACCCTAACCGTAAACCTAAATCTTAACCCTAAATCCTAACCCTAACCAAACTTTTACCCTAACCCTAAACCCTAAACCTAAACCTAAACCCTAACCCTAACCCTAACCCTACCCTAACTCTAAACGATCACCTTAACCCAAACGCTGACTCTAAATGCTAACACTAACCCTAACACGAACCCTAAACATAAACCCTAACCCTAAACACTCACCCTCAATCTTACCCTCACCCTGACACTAGCCCTAACCCTAACCCTAACCCTAACCCGTAACCCTAACTCTAAAACCTAACCCTAACCCTAACCATACCCTAAGCTTCAACTATCACCCTAACCCTAACCTTGGCCCTAAAACATAACCCTAAACCTAAACCCTAATACTAACACTCACCCTAACCCTAACCCCTAACCCGAACCCTACCCCCTAACCATAACCCTAAACCTAAACCTAAAAACTAACCCGAACCCTAACCATAAAACCTAACCCTAACACTAACCCTAATCAAAACTCTAAGCCCTAACCCTAACCCTAACCCCTAACCCTAACCTTAAACCTAACCCTTAACCCTAACAATAAACTCTAACCCTAACCCCTAAACCAAACCCTAACCGCTAACACTAACCCTAGCCCTCACCCTAACCCTAACCCTAAGCCTAATCCTAAACAGTAACCCTAACCCTAACCCTAACCCTAACCTTTACCCCAAACCCTAACCCTAACCCTAACCCTAAAACCTAACACTAACCCTAACCCTACCCTAACTCTAAACCATCACCCTAACCCAAACCCTGACTCTAAATCCTAACCCTAACCCTAACAGGAAACCTAAACATAAAACCTAACCCTAAACCCTCACCCTCAATCTCACCATCACCCTGACAATAGCCATAACCCTAACCCTAAACCAAACCCTAACCCTAACCATACCCCTAAACCATACCCTAACCCTAACCTTTAACCCTAACTCTAAATCCTAACCCTAACCCTAAAGCCTAACCTTAACCGTAACCCTAAACCTAAATTCTAACCTTTACCCCTAACCCTAACCCTAACCTTAACCCTTAACCCTAAACATAAACGTTAACCCTAACCCTAACCTTAAACCCTAACCCTAACGCTAAAATGTAACTCTAACCATAAACCTAACCCTAACCCTAACCCTAACCCTACCCCTACCTTTAACCCTTTACCTTAACCATGAACCCTAACCCTAACCCAAACCATAATCCTAAACCCAAACCCTAACCGTAACACTAACCTTAAACCTAAACCCTAAACCTAAACCCTAACATTAACCCTAACCCTAAACCTAACCCTAAAACATAACCCTAACCATAACCCTACTCTAACCCTAAACAATACCCTCAACCTAACCCTGACCTTAAATCCTAACCCTAACCCTAACCCTAACTCTAAACCTAACCCTAACCCTAACCCTAACCCTCACCCTCACCTTTAATCTCACCCTCACCCTAACCCTAACCCTAACCCTAACTCTAAACCTAACTCTAACCCTAACCCTAACCCTCACCCTCACCTTTAATCTCACCCTCACCCTAACTCTAACCCTAACCCTAACCCTAAACCCTAACCCTAACCCTTACGCTAACCTAAAAACTAACGCTAACCCTAAGCATAACCCTTATCCTAACCCTAAACCCTAACTCTAACCCTTATCATAACCCTAAACCCTTACCCTAACCCTAACACAAAAGCCTAAACCTAACCCTAATCCCTAACACTAACCCTAATCCTAAACCCTAACCATAACCCCGAACATTAACCCTAACCCCTAACACTAACCCTAAGCCGAACCCTAACCATAACCATAACCCCTAACCCTAACCCTAAACCTGACCCTAAATTCTAACCCTAACCCTAAACATAAACCCTAATCATAAACCCGATTTCTAACCCTAAACCTAAACCCTAACTCTAACCCCTAACCCTAACCCTTACTCCTAAACCTAAACCCTAACCCTTAACCTGAACCCTAACCCTATTCCTAACCCTATTCCTAACCCTAACCCTAACCCTAACCCTAACCCTAACCCTACTCCTAACCCTAACACTAACCCTAAACCCTAACCCTAACCCTAACCCTAACACTAAACCCTAACCCTAACCCAGACCCTAAATCCCAATGCTAAACCTAACCCTAACCCTAAACTTAAACCATAACCCTAAACCCTAACCCTAAGACTGAACCTAAACTTCAACCCTAAACTTTAACCCTAACGCTAACCCTAACCCTAAACCTAACACTAAACCCTAACCCTAACGCTAAACCCTAACCCTAACCCTAACCTAAACCCTAACATTAACCCTAACTCTAACCCTAAAACCTAACCCTAACCCTAACCAAAACCTAACCCTAAAACCTAACCCTAACCGTAAACCTACCCTAACCCTAAACCATCACCCTAACCCTAATCCTGACCTTAAATCCTAACCCTAACCCTAACCCTAACCCTAATCCTAACCTAAACCCGAACCCTAACCATAACCCTAAACCCTAACCCTAACCCTTACGCTAACATAAAAACTAACGCTAACCCTAAGCGTAACCCTTATCCTAACCCTAAACCCTAACTCTAACCCTTATCATAACCCTAAACCCTTACCCTAACCCTAACACAAAAGCCTAAACCTAACCCTAATCCCTAACACTAACCCTAATCCTAAACCCTAACTATAACCCCGAACATTAACCCTAACCCCTAACACTAACCCTAAGCCGAACCCTAACCATAACCATAACCCCTAACCCTAACCCTAAACCTGACCCTAAATTCTAACCCTAACCCTAAACATAAACCCTAATCTTAAACCCGATTTCTAACCCTAAACCTAAACCCTAACTCTAACCCCTAACCCTAACCCTTACTCCTAAACCTAAACCCTAACCCTTAACCTGAACCCTAACCCTATTCCTAACCCTAACAATAACCCTAACCCTAACCCTACTCCTAACCCTAACACTAACCCTAAACCCTAACCCTAACCCTAACACTAAACCCTAACCCTAACCCAGACCCTAAATCCCAATGCTAAACCTAACCCTAACCCTAAACTTAAACCATAACCCTAAACCCTAACCCTAAGACTGAACCTAAACTTCAACCCTAAAATTTAACCCTAACGCTAACCCTAACCCTAAACCTAACCTAAACCCTAACATTAACCCTAACTCTAACCCTAAAACCTAACCCTAACCCTAACCAAAACCTAACCCTAAAACCTAACCCTAACCATAAACCTACCCTAACCCTAAACCATCACCCTAACCCTAATCCTGACCTTAAATCCTAACCCTAACCCTAACCTTAACCCTAATCCTAACCTAAACCCTAACCATAACCCTAAACCCTAACCCTAACAATAAACCCTAACAATAACACCTAAACCTAAATCTAACCCCTAACACTAACCCTAGGTCTAACCCTAAAAACTAATCCTAACCCTAAAAACTAACCCTACCCCTAACCCTAACCCTTAACCCTAACCTTAAACCCTAAACCTTACACTAACACTAAACCTAACCCTAAAACCTAACCCTAAACCTAAACCTACCCTAACCCTAAACCATCACAGTAACCGTAACACTAACCCTAAATCTTAACCATAACCCTAACCCTAACCCTAAACCTAAACCTTAACCCTAAACCCTAACCCTAATCCTAACACTTACCTTAACCCTAACCCTAACCCTAACCCGTAACCCTAACCCTAAACCTTAACCCTAACCCTCACCCTCACACTAATCCTCACCCTCACCCTAACACTAACCCTAACCATAACTTAAATCTTACGATAAAACTTAACCCTAACCCTAACACTAACCCAAACTCTAAAACCTAAACGAAACCCTAACCGTACCTTAAACCTCAACCATCACCCTAACCCTAACCCTTACCCTAAAACCTAACCCTAACCCTAAACCCAATCACTAACCCTAACCCTAAACCGAACCCAAATCATAATCCTAAACCCTAACCCCGACCCCTAACCCTAACGCTAAACCTAACCGTAACCCTACCCTAAACGCTAACGCTAACTGTAACCCTTAACCCTAAAAATAAACCCTAACCTAACCCTAAACCTAACCCTCAACCATAACACTAACCGTAATCCTAAACCAAAAATCTAAAACTAACCACAACCCTACCCTAAACCTAAAACATCATGCTAACCCGAACCCTAACATTAACCCTAATCCTAACCCTACCCCAAACTCTAACCTAACCCTAACCCTAACCCTAAACCTAAAACCTAATTCTAACCCTAATCTTAAACCTAAACCCTAACCCTAAACCCTAACCCTAACCCTAAACCTAACCCTAAAACCTAACCCTAACCATAACCCTACCCTAACCCTAAACCATCACCCTAACCCTGACCCTGACCTTAAATCCTAACCCTAACACTAACCCTAACCCAAACCCTAACCCCTAACCCTAACCCTAACCCCTAACCATAACCCTAACCATAAACCTAAAAACTAACCCTAACCCTAACCCTAAATATAAAATCTAACACTAACCTAAACCCTAACACTAAGCCTAACCATAACCCTAACCCCAAACCCTAACCCCTAACCATAACCCTAACCCTAACCCTTACCCTAAGCCTTAACCCTAACGATAAACGCTAAGGCTAACCCCTAAACATAACCCTAAACTCTAACACTAACCCTAACCCTAACCCTAAACTTAACACTAACCTTAACCCTAACTCCATACCCCTAACCCTAACCCTAATCCTAACCCTAACCATAACCATTAATGCTAACCATAAACCCTAACCCTAACCCTAACTCTATCCCTAACCCTAAACCTAAACATAACCCCTAAACTTTAACCATAAACCTAACCCTAACACTAACCCTAAACCCTAACCCTAACTCTATCCCTAACCCTAACCATTAATACTAACCATAAACCCTAACCCTAACCCTAACCCTAAATCTATCCCTAACCCTAAACCTAAACATAAACCCTAACCTTTAACCATAACCCTAACCCTAACACTAACCCTAAACCCTAACCCTAACTCTAACCCTAACACTAAACCCTAACCCTAACTCAGACCATAAATCCCAACCCTAACCCTAACTCTAACCCTAAACTTTAACCCTAACCCTAACCCTAACCCTAACACTAACCCTAAACCCTAACCCTAAACTTAACCCTAAACCCTAACCCTGACGCTAATCCCAACCCTAACCCTAACCCTAAACCCTAACCGTAACCCCCAACCCTAACTCTAACCCCTAACCCTAACTCTAACCCTGACCCTAAATTCTAACCCAAACCCTAACCCTAACCCTAAACCTAAACCCTAACTCTAACCCCCTACCCTAACCCTAACTCCTAAACCTAAACCCTAACCCTAAACCCTAACCCTAACTCCATCACTAACCCTAAACCTAAACATAAACCCTAACCCTAACACTAACCCTAAACCCTAACCTTAAACCTAACCCTAACACTAAACCCTAACCCTAACCCAGTCCATAAATCCCAACTCTAACCCTAACTCTGACCCTAAACTTTAACCCTAACCCTAACCCTAACACTAACACTAACCCAAAACCCTAACCCTATATCTAATCCTAAACCCTAACCCTAACGCTAATCCCAACCCTAACTCTAACCCTAAACCCTAACCGTGACCCACAACCCTAAGTCTAACCCCTAACCCTAACCCTAACTCTAACCCTAACCCCTAACCCTAACCCTAACCCTGACGCTAAATTCTAACCCTAACCCTAAACCTAAACCTAAACCTAAATGTAAACCCTAACCCTAAACCCTAACCCGAACTCTAACCCTAAACTTAACCATAACCAAAAACCCTAACCCTAACCCTAACTGTAACCCTGAACCCTAACCCTAACTCCTAACCCTAAACCTAACCCTAACCCTAACCCTAACCTTAACCTTAAACCTTAATCCTAACCATTAACCCTAACCCTAACCCTAACCCTACCCTTAACCCTTAACCCTAACCATGCACCCTAACCCTAACCCAAACCATAATCCTAAACCCTAACCCTAACCCTAATACTAACCCTCACCCTAACCCTAACCCTTACCCTAAAACTAAACCTAACCCTAAAACCTAAACCTAAACGTAAACCTACCCTAACCCTAAACAATCAACTAACCATAACACTAATCCTAAATGCTAACCATAACCCTAACCCTAACCATAAACCTAAACCTTAACCCTAAACCCTAACCCTAACCCTTACCCTAACTATAAATCCTAACCCTAACCCTAAACCTTACCCTAACCCTTAACCCTAACCATAAACCCTAACGCTAACCCCTAACCATAAACCTAAAACCTAACACTAACCCTCACCCTAACCCTAAACCTAAACCTAACACTAACCTTAACCCTAACCCCATACCCCTAACCTTAACCCTAACCCTAACCGTAATCCTAACACTAATCCCAAACCCTAACAATAACACTTAATCCTAAAAATAAACCCTAACTCTAACCCTTAACCCTAACCATAAACCCTAAACCACACCCCTAACCAAAACCCTAACCCCTAACCTTAACTCAAAAACCTAAACTTAACCCTAACCATACGCTAAAACTCAACCATCATCCATACCCTAACCCTGACCCTAATTCCTAACCTTAAACCTATACCCTAAACTAACCCTCACCCTAACCCTAACCCCTAACCCTAACCCTAACTCCTGACCATAACCCTAAACCTAAACCTAAAAACTATCCCTAACCCTAATCCTAACACTAAAACCTAACCCTAACCTTAACCCTAACACTAACCCTAATCATAACCCTAACCCCTAACCCTAATCCTAAATCGTAACCCTTAACCCTAACACTAACCGTAACCCTAAACCTAAACCAAAACCCTAAAACTAACCGCAACCCTACCCTAACCCTAAACCATCATCCTAAACCGACCCCTAACACTAAACCCTAATCCTAACCCTACCCCAAACTCTAAACCTAACCCTAACCCTAACCCTAAACTTAACCCAAACCAAAAACCCTAACCCTAACCCTAATAGTAACCCTCAAACCTAACCCTGAACCCTAACCCTAACCCCTAACACTAACCCTCACTCTCACCGTAACCCTAACCCCTAACTTTCACTCTAACCCCTAACACTAACC
>JAPDVU010000014.1:918633-940780 GCA_026230045.1 Corynorhinus townsendii
ACCCTAACCCTAACCCTAACCCTAAACCCTAACCCTAACTTTAACCCTAAACCCTAACCGTAACCCCGAACCCTAACTCTAACCCCTAACCCTAACCCTAACTCTAAACCTAACCCCTCACCCTAACCCTAACCCTGACCCTAAATTCTAACCCTAACCCTAAACCTAAACCTAAACCTAAATGTAAACCCTAACCCTAAACCCTAACCCTAACTCTAACCCTAAACTTAACCCTAACCAAAAACCCTAACCCTAACCCTAACTGTAACCCTGAACCCTAACCCTAACCCCTAACCCTAACCCCTAACCCTAACCCTAAACCCTAACCCTAACCCTAAACCCTAACACTAACCCTAAACCCTAACCCTAAAACCTAACCCTAACCCTAACCCTAAACCTAAACTCTAAATTTAAACCCTAACCCTAACCCTAAAACCTAGCCCTGACCCTAACCCTTAACGTAAACCCTAACCCTAATGCTGACCCTAATACTAAACCTAACCCTAACCCTAAATGCTAACCCTAAACCTAACCCTAACTCTAAACCCAAACCCTAAACCCCAGCCCTAACCCTAACCCTGACACTTAATCCTAACCCCAACCCTAAACCTAAACCCGAAACCCTAACCCTAACTCTACCCAAAACCTAAACCCTAACCCTAATCCCCAACCCTAAACCTAAACCTAAACACTAACCTTAAACCCTAACATAAACCCTAAACCCTAACCCTAACCATAACCCTAAACCCTAACCCTAACCCTAACTCTAACTATAAACACTAACCCCATACCCGAACCCTAACCCTAACCCTAACCCTAGCTGTAGACCTAAATCTATCTCTATAAATAATTCTTGCCATAACCCTAGCCTTACCATAGACTTAACCCTAACCCTCACCCTCACCCTAACCCGTACCCCTAACCCTAACCCTAACACTAACCCTAACTCTAAACCCTAACCCTAACCCTAATCCTAACTCTAACCCTAAACCCTAACCCTACCCTAAACTTAAACCCTAAACCTAACCCTGAACCGGACCCTAACCCTAACCCTAAATCCTAACCCCTAACTCTAACCCTAAACCCTAACCCTAACCCCTAACCCTAACTCCACCCCCTACTCCTAACCCTAACCCTAACCCCTAACTCCAACCCTAACCCTAACCCTATCCCTAACCCTAATCCTAACCCCAGCTGTAGACCTAAACCTAACCATATAAATAATACTTGCCATAACCCAAGCCATAACCTTAGCCTTACCCTAACCCTAACCTTAATCTTAACAGTTACCCAAACACTTATCCTAACAATAGCCCTAACCCTAACCCTAATATTAGCCCTAACTCAGCCGTAACCATAGCCCTATCCTGAACCGGAAACCTAAACTGTCATATCAGCTCTATGAAAACAACTAAGGTATGTGAGACCTAAGAAAATGAATGTTAAACATCTGTGGTAAGATGACTGAACACCTCTAAGTCAGAATCCCACCCAGGCAGAATGATAAGGCAAAGCCAGGGAGCCTTGGTTGGCATCAGGGATTGCTGGTCCCCCGCAGTCCCTGCTTGTAGGCCATAGAGCCCATCAGTCCAGCAGTGGCAGCTGGGCACGCCTTGATGCACATGGGGACTGGGGTGCAGTGCAGAGAGCTCTTCGTCCTGGGAAATGGGGTGCAGCCGGAAAGGGGGCTGCCCCCACGCCCTTCATGCAAGGCACGTTCCTGGGGAACCTGGCACTAAACCATTCCTAGATGACCTGCTTCTGGGTCGGGGTTTAGTCTGTAGCAGAGCAGCTCCCTTTCTGCTACCTATTGAAAGTCAGCCCTCAAACCAAGGGTTTGTCTCGCTCTGGAGGCCTTGCTTCCCTCCCGAGGGGGAGGGGGGGATGGACGCCTGTCTCGATGCTCAGAGTCCAAGGGAAGGAAGGGGGAGGGAGAATGCGCGGCATCCATTCAGTGTCCTTCTGTGCGCTGGCCCTGGGGACTGTCGCCTCCTCTCCACTAACACCACCAGGGCTGTAGGGCCCCGGAGCTGGGACAGGGAAGCTGTGGTGGACAGCGGTGGATGCGGCCCCTTTCCCAGGGGGGCTGAGGGCAAGGCTTCCCTCCTTTTTCCCCCCCGCGAAAATCCCGGTCGACCAGCACACTCCCCCCCCCCCCAAAAAAAAAAAACAACACAAAAACCGGGGAGGCCGCCTGGACTTATGTCCTTTCTGGGAGTTCCTGGCCAGGACTCTTGTCTCAGGTAGGGCCGCGTGGGTCTACCAGATGTCTGTGCAGGGACACTGTCTCAGGGAGGGCCGCACAGGTTGACCAGATGTCCGGGCCCGAACTCTGGCTGTGGGATTGATGGATTGGGTTGACCAGTTTTCTGTGTAGATGAGATGAGCGGTTAAACACAAGGGTTTGGGAGTGGGAGGGGTCGGGGTGGAGTTGCACAGCAGATAAATGTTGCCAGATTTAATTAATTTTTTCTTTCGCTTTTTTATTATTTATTAATTGTTTTTTTTCTTTCTTTTATTTATTTATTTTAAATATATTTTATTGACTTTTTACAGAGAGGAAGGGAGAGGGATAGAGAGTCAGAAACATGGATGAGACAGAAACATCGATCAGCTGCCTCCTGCACACCCCCTACTGGGGATGTGCCCACAACCTAGGTATATGCCCTTGACCAGAATCGAACCTGGGACCCTTTGGTCCACTGGCCAACACTGTAGCCACTGAACCAAACCGGTTAGGGCTGTTTTATTTATTTATTTTTATTTATTTTATTTTTTGTTTTTTATTCATTCATGTATGTATGTGTGTGTGTGTGTATTTGCTCACTTATTATTTATTTGCTCACTTACTTATTCATTTATATATTTGCTTATTTATTTATTTATTTATTTATTTATATATTTGTTCGTTCGTTTGTTTCTTCATTTTAATGTACAGCCCGCATGCAATAGTACATTCTTACCATGATTCCACATTTACATAGCTTACAATGCACTGGTGAAGTGGCAAACTTATCACAGCGTTATGCATTTCTAGGTCTCTAAAAGACACAAATCCCCAGAAAACACATTGCAATGCTTACCGTTCCTGTTTCTATTACTATCTACCCTGTAGGGATGTTTCCAGGCTGTGTTGGCATTGGCATTGGTGGCGGCACAGTGAGGGGCGTGCTCGCTTCAAGGAAATCCCTAAAGTCTAACCCATGGCCCTTCATCTGCACCGTGGGAAGGCTGTCCTTGTTGAATTCTAGGAGAGAAGAGGAAGAGGGAGAGGCAGAGGGAGAGGGAGAGGGAGAGGGAGAGGGAGAGGGAGAGAGAGAGAAGCTTTTAAAGCCCTCCATCTCCCCCCACCCCAGCGACACTCACACAGTATAGATACATACATACATACGTACATACGTCTCTCCTACACCTGAGTATCAACCAAAAACTTGGAAACAACAACCCTCTGCTGCTGCCAGAGGGGGTAGGGGGGAGGAGGAGGAGGAGGAGAAGGAGGAGGAGGAGGAGAAGACTCAAGGAGTAATGCGGTTGCAAACGAAACATGAATTCATTGTGTACATGCTGTCAAAGGAAAAGCGGATAGGGTGTGCCTTCAAATGGCATAGCTCTCCCTGCGCGCCTTGCCTGCCTTTTCAATGACAGCACCCACCCCCTGACTGTCATGGATGCTTCTCATGATCCCTGAGAGGAAGAAAATATCCCCTGTTGCCGAACGAACCCTGGCATTTCACACTGCAGATGGCCCTCTTGGACAGATGCAGGAACTCTCTCACTCCCAGTCCAAGAGAGGGTGTTTTGACCTTTGATCTCTTTTTGGTTTGTTTTCTTTAAATGGTGGTAAACACAGACCTCCTTTGAACCTTTGATAAGCCTACAGTTTACACTCACATTCCTTTAGCTTGATTTTTAATACAACTCCCAGGGTCAGGGGTCGGGATCAGGACTTTAGAGTCACCATGGTTTGCCCAATGAGAGTACTCTCGTGTGTGTGTGTGTGTGTGTGTGTGTGTGTGTGTGTGTGTGTGTTTTGGGGGGGAGAACGGGGAGGTGGTGGGATGGTGGTGGTGGTGAAAAGGGACGAAATACTGTAATAAAACCTGACAAGCTCAGGAGAGGCCATGTGTGGTGGCCTTACAGACTAAAATCAGCTTAAATCAGTTTGGGGTGGGTGATCCTGTCCTAGGCCGTCATCTTCCCTGACAGAGCCCGCCTATCTCTTTCCTTCTTTCTTTGTGCAAATTCTAAACCACTAGAATACTGCCAAATATAAAGAAAAACAGATATTCTTAAACCATAGATATTAACTTCACCCCCTCAAAAATTATCAAAGAAGTGTATACATATAGTAAATCCCAATAATTAATAATTAACATACTATGTCCAAAACAATACTTAATAGATTACAATAAATAAATTTCTTATATTTGATAGGCATGGCAAAAATAATATTAAAATCCTGATGAAATCAGACATAATTTGTTAAAACAGAATATTTAAAAGAACAAGGAACATTGTAGGGCATAAAATCCTTTAAGTCTGTTACTTAAATATTATTTAATACTAATTCTCATACTTGTTTCAAAGGTTAGAATCCATATTTTAAATGTATGATATATGAAATGTACATGCAGAGAGAATACAGAAAAATATATATTTTAAAACTACAATATTTTCATCTGAAGGACTACCTTCAGATGATGTCAATCTAGGCAATTTCTATTATCTCCATTTTCTAAATGACATATCACATTTGTGTAGGTAATTTATATTCAACTTAGTAGCCAAATTTCAAAGGTGAATCAATTGAAAATATTTTTAATCCTATTTTTACACAGCATGATTAAACATTTATTTTCCATTTGAGTATTAGTACCTATCCCCAAGTACCAAAACCATAGACACAAAGATATTTAATAAAATTCCAGAATACCTCTATATAATAAACAATTTTGTAAGGAAGAAGATTTCAGAGTAGGATAGGTGGCCACAAATGCATTATGTATGGTAAGTCCCAACCATCTTCTGAATATACTGACAGAGATGTCAAATTATCCTTTTCTGGGACAACATTAGTAATAAATGGTTTCTTAGAAAGGTTTATAGGTTTACATTTCCTCTTTAGAAAAGTGCCTTCATTTTTTTATAATTTCTTCAAAGTCAATTGCTTCACACATTTGATAGTCCTCATCTTCTGGCTTCAGAAAAAGGAGTGATCTGCATAAAACATTAAAAAGGATGTGTTGAAATGCTTTAAAACATATTAAATTATATGATTACAACTTTAGAACAATGAAATTACCTCCCTCCATACTATTGTAATATATTTTTACACTTTCACATTCTTGAGATAGGTAAGATAGACAATAGATAGATATCTTCATCTTAATTTTCAGGAAATTAATAGTTATTTAGCTTTTAAAAGAATAATACTTTTCTTAGAAACTTACTGTCTTAAATGTGTGTTTACAATTAATCATATATAATGTCATATGGGTACTAAACTTACTAGAGTGATTACTTCAAAAGGTATATAAGTGTCTAATCACTATGTTGTATACCTGAAACTAATATATGTCAACTGCAATTAAAAAATAAATTGTAAAAAGTATGTTTACAAGATAACAACTGGTTTCTTACAGAAAATACAGAATCATATAGGTCACATATGCAAAGCAAACATATACAACTATCTGTGAATTGTACATTTAACTTAAGTCTTTCCTGGCTATGTGGTCCTAATAGGAAGTACATGTCACGAATGATTTCATGAACTAAAAAATGATTTCTATTGAAAAAATTAATCACCAGTTTTTTCAAGATTAATGAAATTAAAGTTATTAATAGATGCTTAATTTTTTAAAATTTTGGGCATAGTTTCAGAAGTGGTTACAAGAAGATAGTGACAAAATCAATAGGCATCACATATGATTAATTCACAAATTTAAATATCACTGTCTTTGTTTACATTTCAAGTACATTTTAGGTTTAACAATTTTTTAAACCTAAACTGTGTCCACGTATAAATACTTAAGAAATGTTTTTGTACTTGTAAAACTAATAAATTATGGTGACACTGTTCCTTACACATGAACAATTGTCAGTACTCTCTGTAGCCCTAATTATTTTCCAAAGCTTTAGTCCTAAAATTCTTAATATCTACACATATTTCTGTATTGATGTCTAATGGTGCCCTAAACTTGCTAGACTGAATTCTAAGCCCTCCACTTCTCTGTGTTGTTTTCCAGAAACTTCCACTACTGGCACTCTGGACTCTGAAATATTAGACACTTCCTTCTCCCCTGCACACATAACTCTTTCTGGGGTGGCTGCAGAGTATTCTGCAGAAGTGACAATTTTCCCAAAAATCTTTGTTCTGAAGTAAAGACTTGCAGTAGAGAAATATGGAAGTTTAAAGAAAGGTTTAAGAAAATAATGAAGAGAAAACATGAGAGAAAGATGCTCAGTGGTAAGAGGTTCTGGATGAGAAGAACTGATGAAGTGAATGGTTTTACAATGGAAGAACGCCAAATGTTCTCAGAGGGAAAGGAAGAAACAGATGACATTACAAATGAAGATAAAATGTATATAAATGGGTGCAAGAAAATGAAGGAGCAAACTACCTCAATGTGAACTTAAAACTATCTTTCAAATTTAATCTTCCAACTTGCCCACTACACTCCGTAACTGTAATTTTGCTACTGTTATGAATCGTAATGTAAATATCTGTGTTTTCCGATGGTCTGTGGTGACCCTGCTAGCGGTTCTCAACCTGTGGGTCATGAGAACCGCTGCTGTAGAGCCTAAGACCATCAGAAAACGCAGATATTTACATTACAATTCATTAACAGTAGCAAAATTACAGTTATGAAGTAGCAACGAAAATAATTTTATGGTTGGGGGTCACCACAACATGAGGAACTATATTAAAGGGTTGAAGCATTAGAAAAGTTGAGAACCACTGATATAGACCTATACAAAGCCTTTGTTTTCAAGTCTCCTTATCTTTGTTCATGTAATTCCTTGCACTTAAGATTGCCCTTCGCCACATTATTATATTTTACCTATAATTCATGTAGGTAATCACTTCTTTGTTTTTCATAATTTTCTGTAACAATAACTCTTTCTGTAACTCTCTACAACCCATCATTTTCTACCTCTGTATTTACATAATATATCCATCTCCCAAGGGGAATAGCAGGCCAATTCATCTTGTTATCCTACAGCAGTGCCGTATACACAGTAAAAAGATATGCCAAATAACTTAAATGAATTAAATTTAAGAATCAGTATATGTAAATTCTACAATTAAAGATAGCTATTTGTTAATTTAAGAGCTCATATTTTAAATGTAAAGTTAGGCCCATGTCTAACCATTGGAATAGGAGAATACCTAATGTGAAATCCAAGCTGGTTAGTTACTAATGATTCTAATAAATATTGATTAACTTCCATGTAACAAATTAATATTTAGCTTTGAACAAAAACGTATAAAAATAGCTAATGGCTTAGTTTTTCTACGAATAGTCACAGAATATAATAATAATTTATTAAAAATAAAACATAGTGCCATTAGTATTTACTATCCAAAAACAAAATGAATTTAAGGTTCTTCATAGAAATTTTTAAACATACCTTACATGTTATCTTTAATCTTCTAACCCACCTATAATCCTCTCTAGAACATGGTCACGTACTGTAAATAATGATATTATTATTGTTCTCTGAATAATTTATAATTTTTTCCCTCAGCAAGTTCAAATTAAGTAATAAAATACTCATTATGGTCAGAAGGTCTAAACAATAGAATGTTTATTAGGGTGAGCATGTCTAATACCTGAAAATATGTGTCTAAAACTGCTAGATAGCCTTCTAAACATTAGTGATCCAGTCTTGAACTCCTAGGCATGGGTCAGGATGAACAGAGGGAGGGGATATTTAAACACTGCTTGTAATTTTATCTCCGTCCTTCTGTAGCATAGGTCTAAGTGTCTATGTCTAGTATGTGTTCTGGATAGCACCTTAGACAACCATGATGCTTATTCTGAGGAAGAATTTACTCTCCAAAATCACCATTTTTCCTTGCTTTAAATTTTCAATTCCAAATTAAATATCCTGAACAATAATACTTGTTTGTTACGATATTAAACCTATAATTATGAAACTAGCCCATCATTAGTATTGTTACAATTTTAACATATCCTTTCTTAATATAAGATTTTACATCGAGTTTAGTCAAGTTACTTTAAATATTTAAGACTGATTAAAATTCTAAAATAATCATCAGATAAATGTGCAATCTTTTGTTTTCTAAAGGAATTCCAAAAAAAGTCTATCATAAACATTTAAAAAGTAAAAATCACTTCATAACAGTATATGTAATCCAGAAACAAAAAATTATACACAATTAGATCTTTTTTTTAAATTGTGAATATACAAGGTGGGGCAAAAGTAGGTTTACAGTTGTTCATATGAAAAAGTAATACAATAATGAATAAGTAATGATATAAGAATGAACTCTGTATTTTGCATACTCAAAACTGTAAACCTACTTTTGCCCCACCCCATATATGATTATGGTTATAATGGCTATATTGCAAGCATGTAATAATTTTATTTACTGGTAAAGCATAAATAATTTATACGGCATAAAATAAATACATTAAATTAAATAATATCTATTTTAAAAACACTTCTAAGTGCCCTGAAATTTATATAAGTCATATAGGGTCAGATAATAACAGGAAAGATTTGATGGAAGTTTGATAATTTAAAGATAGATATCCCTACAAAATCAGAAACTAAAAACTCTATAAGAGATGTAGAGCAAACAAGTAGATAAAAAGAATCACCAGTAAGACGCTAATGGTATGTTAAATTCATTTCTGGGTGAAGCCATTCCCAATAAAGTATTCCTTTCATAAATGGAAAGTGGGATTGAGAAATGATTTCTAATCTAGGAAAGAAAAATAATAATATTTAGTATCATTAATCTAGTAAACTAAAGACATTTAACTAATTAATCTATTTAACTAAAGACATTAATCTAATTAACTAAAGACAAACACTCCAAGAAAAGATCAAAGCAATATTTACCTTGCTTATATAATAAAGACATGAACATGTAATTATTACCCTAAAAATAGAAGAAAAGTTTGTACAATTTTATAGAAGAGAAATCTCAATAATAAAAATTTAAAAATTCTAGAAAGAAGTAAGGTAGTATCTTCTTGACTTTCAGATAAGGAATAACTTCTTTAGACAAGAATAGTAAAAAAGTTCACAGGAAAAAATATTACATCCACGTTTTAAATGTCTAGATGAAAAAGTAAATATAAGCCTCAGGCTGGGAAATATCTACCTTTATATGTCTCTGTTGGATGCTATTCATTGAATGAAGGGGTATCTCATTTAATGAGTAGCATACAACAGAGATATAAAGATATCATAGTTTTCCTTATTATATATTATCTGATAAACCTACAAACAGTTATATTTACCTTTGGATAGATAAAAACAAACTGGTTATTAAGACCATTTTCTTATCCTTCTATATCTTACTAATATCCTCTAAGTTAAACAAATCATAAGATTAAATGCAAACTAAGATTAAATGGATAGTCTTAAATTCACTACATTTTATTTATATATATGTAGTTTGCTCCACCTAGTTAAAGCCATAGAAATACATTTTGATTTCTAAAAATAATACTTATAAGAAACTTAAAATTAATATTTAACTACTTAATGAAATTTTTAAAATCAACAATGAGGACAGCCCAACAGTCATCTTTTAAAACAGTTAATTATAAATCATAAATGAAAGAAAAGGAATTTATGCTTTAGCCATAATGGAATAACAGGGACCAGATATACCTTCTCAACCTAAAAACTAAACAATAATTTTCAGACACTGGCTAGTCAGCAGCAAAGAAACAAAAATAAAAAACAAAATACAGCAAGAAAAGCTCTAAAACTGCTCCAGCTTACTGCCTGGATAGTTTTGAAGCTACTGTATAAGAAAGGAGACATCCAACAGAGCTAAGTAAACTATCTAAAGCATGGTTGGGGAACCTTTTTTCAGCCAAGGGCCGTTTGGATATTTATAACATCACTAGTGGCCCAATTCATGCACATTAAAAGGGAATTAATTAGAGGAAATATTTTAATATTGCTATTTGCCCTTTCTCTATAATAGAAGTGTCCGGCCAGCCCCACAACCATTGGGCTACACAAAGACCCAGCCAATCCTACCCCCGTCAAGCCCTGTGGGCAGGGGGCACAGCTTCAGGTGCCCCAGGCCTGGCCCGCACCACGCAGCCTCACCCAGACCCGCCTTGCCATGGGACTCATCGATGCACCTCCTGGTGACCGGTCGTTTGGTCATTACGCATGAAAATAAAGTCATGCATTTAAGCATGCACATTCATTTTCAATGCCTGATTTGTCTACATTCTCTAAATTGCAAAATAAGATCTTCAGCCAGATAACATCATAATGCCAAGTTCTTTATATAATGACACATAACATTCTCTCCACTCAATATGCTCCATTTGAATTGATTAAATGTATGCGACTCATGAAAGGCACTGTTGCTTGCTCTTAATAGAGGAAACATTAGCTCATTACCTAACACCATAAAGTGGTTTAAATGGCATATACGGACCTGAAGAACAGAAGGAAAAATAACAAGACAAATCAAAACAAAAAACAGCATTCAGTGATGTGCATGGCAGAATCCTCTCCCTTTCCCTCTGTTTTTTTCTGCTTTTCCCATGAACCTATATGCGTTCTGCCTCAAAATCAACACAGAAGAAAAAATCAGATGCTGTAATCTGCATTTTATAGTGTCATTTGAGTACAAAGAGGTGTTTTTCAATCTTTTTTTTTGTAATCAATGCAGCTCAAACTTGCTCTCAATGTTCCAGGAGCCAGGCCAACATGGCTGAGAGGACACACCTTTGCTAG
Organism: Corynorhinus townsendii; assembly: GCA_026230045.1. Classification (NCBI taxonomy): domain Eukaryota; kingdom Metazoa; phylum Chordata; class Mammalia; order Chiroptera; family Vespertilionidae; genus Corynorhinus; species Corynorhinus townsendii. Next base: position 929,602 of record JAPDVU010000014.1, read on the forward strand.
GTGTTGTCAGGCTTCAGGGCTGGGGCAGGGAACACCCTAGGGGTTGCTGGAAACAAATCAGCTCTCCTCACTACATGGCAGGAGTCTTGTTATTATAAGATGCAAAGCAGCAGCTGTTTTCCATTACCCCTCCTCGACTGGGGTGTGCAAAGGGGTTGGGAGTATATTTACTCTCTGATGTCTCTTATGTAACTGAGCTTCTTCTCTGAGCACAAGGCCAGCAGGCTCAGGGCTACCCATACATGGAAGGCAAGCCGCAGCGCTGACCAGGGGCTTTGACCAAGCCTGAGCACGCGAGTTACAGCAACCTTGTTAGGAAGGCTGCTCCCGAAGACTCTAGGTCCCTCCCAGCTCCCTGCTCTCCTCCTTTCACCACAGGTGCCACCAGTGTGGTGTTCCCCCAACTTGGTCTGTAGAAACCAGAGTTGCAGGTTCAAGACACTACACTTCCTCCTGGTATTTTGAACCAAAAGCGTAACCAGGAAACTTTCCACTGGGTCTTGGTCTTTGGAACTCAGTTATCAGCTCTGTGAAAACGATTTCGCCAGGATACAACAGTATTCTTGAGATAATAAGCCTTTATGAACCTGTTTTTGTACTGTTTCAGGCACCGTCCTAAATATTTCCTTATCTTTCATTGTGAATTCTCATTGTTTGCTTCACTTTGTCCAGTGTTTCAAACTCCTTGCCTGTGTATTCCAAGTGTTTATCCACACTTTTTCCACTTATACCAGCTCTACAAATCTAAATTCTTTCTATTCTATGGCTGTCCCAATTTTGTCAGCTCTTCGATACAAATACTTGATATTTCAGCACTGCAGTAGAGATATTGAGGATCAACAAATGCATTCCAAGTATTTCAGACACATACATATTCATTTCACTGGTCGGTTATTGTGAGTTCTCAGAGTTTTCATATTTTCATGCAGGAAAGTGAGTCCTATGAAGAAGAAAGTTTAATGTTTAACCAACGTTATTTCAAAAGGCCAACTCATTTAGCATGAATTATACATGTAGCCAGTATCCAACTCAGTTCTCTGCTCTCCGAACATGATTTGCCAGTGTACAAAAAGTCTCCTTCAGATATTAAGGCTCAATAACTTTGTATTTCTACTGTTTCAGGCACCTTCCTTAAAATTTCCCATCTTTAAATGTGAATTTCAGTGTTTGATTCGCTCTTATCCAGTGATTCGAGCTCACTCTCTATGAAGTCCAACTATATCTAGAGATTTTTGACAAATACATGGAACTTTAAATGGAAATAACTACCACTTAGCATACTTAGCTTTACTACCATTGTCATTTCTAAGAATTATGAATATTTTTAGACTGTTATATCTGCTCAATGAACGTGAATTCATGTTTCAGCTTCTTCCTAAAAATCAACACATTTAGACAGAATTATAAATGTAGCCAGTGTTTAACTCACTTTTCTGGTCTTTGAACATGATTTCTTTGGGATGAAACCAGTGGCCTTCAGATAATAAGGCTCTGTGAACTGTTTTTGTACTGTTTCAGGCACCTTCCTAAATAATTCCTTAGTCTTTCATTGTCAATTTACAATGTCTGCTTCACTTTGTACAGGATTCAAGCTCATTCCCTGTGAATTTCAACTATTTCTAGAGATTTTCGCCAAATACATGGAACTTTAAATGCAACTTATTACCACTTTGCATACTAGCTTTACTACCATTTTGATTTCTTAGAGTTGTGAATACTTTTAGACTGTTATATCAGCTCAATGAACATGAATTTATATTTCACCTACTTTCGTTCCAAAAATCAACAGATTTACACAGAATTATACATGTAGCCAGTGTTCAACTCTGTTTTCTACACTTTGAACACGATTTTGCCAGGATACTACAGTGCGCTTGAGATAATAAGTCTTTATTGAACTGTTTTTGTACTGTTTCAGACACCGTCCTACATATTTCCTTATCTTTCATTGTGAATTCCCAGTGTTTGCTTCACTTTGTCCAGTGATTCAAGCTCCTTCCCTGTGTATTCCAAGTGTTTATCCACGCTTTTCCCACATATAACAGCTCTACAAATATAAATTCTTTCTAATCTATGGCTGTCCCACTCTTGTCAGCTCTTCGATACAAATACTCGATATTTCAACACAACAGTGGAGATATTGAGGATCTACAAATGCATTCCACGTGTTTCAGACACATACCTATTCATTTACTTGTCGGTTATTGTGAGTTTTCAGGGTTTTCACATTTTCATGCAGGATCGTGAGTCCTATGAAAAAGACAGTTTAAAGTTTAACCACCGTTCTTTCAAAGGGCCAACTCATTTCGGATGAATTATACATGTAGCCAGAATCCAACTCAGTTGTCTGCTCTCTAAACATGATTTTCCAGTGAACAAAAAGTGTCCTTCAGATATTAAGGCTCAATGACTTTGTATTTCTACTGTTTCAGGCACCTTCCTAAATAATTCCTTAGTCTTTCATTGTCATTTCACAGTGTCTGCTTCACTTTGTCCAGGGATTCAAACTCATTCCCTGTGAATTTCAATTATTTCTAGAGAATTTCACTAAATACATGGAACTTTAAATGTAAGATATTACCACTTTGCATACTAGCTTTACTACCATTTTGATTTCTTAGAGTTGTGAATACTTTTAGACTGTTATATTAGCTCAATGAACATGAATTTATATTTCACCTACTTTTGTTCTAAAAATCAACAGATTTAGACAGAATTATACATGTAGCCAGTGTTCAACTCTGTTTTCTGCACTGTGAACATGATTTCTCCAGGACACTACAGTGCCCTTGACATAATAAGCCTTTATGAACCAGTTTTTGTATTGTTTCAGGCACCATTCTAAATATTTCCTCATCTTTCATTGTGAATCTCGGTGTCTGCTTCTCTTTGTCCAGGGATTCAAGCTCATTCCCTGTGAATTTCAACTATTTCTAGAGATTTTCGCCAAATACATTTGACTGGAAATGTAAACTATAACCACCTTGAATACTGGCTTTACTACCATTTTGATTTCTAGGAGTTGTGAATACTTTTAGACTGTTATGTCTGCTCAATGAACATGAATTTATGTTTCACCTACTTTCGTCCTAAAAATCAACAGATTTAGACAGAATTATAAATGTAGCCAGTGTTCAACTCTGTTTTCTGCACTGTGAACACGATTTTGCCAGGATACTACAGTGCCCTTGAGATAATAATCCTTTATGAAACAGTTTTTGTACTGTTTCAAGCATCTTCCTAAATATTTCCCTAGTCTTTCATTGTGAATTTCATTGTTTGATTCACTTTTATCCAGTGACTTGAGCTCTCTCTGTGAATTCCAAGTATCTCTAGAGCTTCTCGCCAAATAAATCGGATTTAAATGTAAATTATTACCACTTTGAATACTAGCTTTACTACCATTTTGATTCCTTAGAGTTGTGAATACTTTTAGACTGTTATATCAACTCAATGAACATGAATTCATGTTTCAACTTCTTCCTAATAATCAACACATTTAGAAATAGGTAATAATGTAGCCAGTGTTCAACTCAGTTTCCTGCTCGGTGAACACGATGTCGACCGGATACAACAGTGCGCTTGAGATAATAAGCCTTTATTAACCTGTTTTTGTACTGTTTCAGGCACCATCCTAAATATTTCCTTATCTTTCATTGTGATTTCCCAGTGTCTGCTTCACTTTGTCTAGTGATTCAAGCTCCTTCCCTGTGTATTCCAAGTGTTTATCCACGCTTTTTCCACATATACCAGCTCTACAAATATAAATTCTTTCTAATCTATGGCTGTCCCACTCTTGTCAGCTCTTCGATACAAATACTCGATATTTCAACACAATAGTAGAGATATTGAGGATCTACAAATGCATTCCAAGTGTTTCAGACACATACCTATTCATTTACTTGTGGGTTATTGCTAGTTTTCAGGGTTTTCACATTTTCATGCAGGATCGTGAGTCCTATGAAAAAGACAGTTTAAAGTTTAACCACTGTTCTTTCAAAGGGCCAACTCATTTAGGATGAATTATACATGTAGCCAGTATCCAACTCAGTTCTCTGCTCTCTGAACATGATTTTCCAGTGAACAAAAAGTGTCCTTCAGATATTAAGGCTCAATGACTTTGTATTTCTACTGTTTCAGGCACCTTCCTAAATAATTCCTTAGTCTTTCATTGTCATTTCACAGTGTCTGCTTCACTTTGTCCAGTGATTCAAACTCATTCCCTGTGAATTTCAACTATTTCTAGAGATTTTCGCCAAATACATGGAATTTTAAATGTAAGTTATTACCACTTTGCATACTAGCTTTACTACCATTTTGAATTCTTAGAGTTGTGAATACTTTTAGACTGTTATCTCAGATTAATGAACATGAATTTATATTTCACCTACTTTCTTTCTAAAAATCAACAGATTTAGACAGAATTATACATGTAGCCAGTGTTCAACTCTGTTTTCTGCACTGTGAACATGATTTCTCCAGGACACTACAGTGCCCTTGACATAATAAGGTTTTATGAACCAGTTTTTGTACTGTTTCAAGCACCATTCTAAATATTTCCTCATCTTTCATTGTGAATCTCAGTGTCTGTTTCTATTTGTCTAGGGATTCAAGCTCATTCCCTGGGAAATTCAACTATTTCTAGAGATTTTCGCCAAATAAATCGTACTTTAAATGTAAAGTATTACCACTTTGAATACTAGCTTTACTACCATTTTGATTTCTTAGAGTTCTGAATACTTTTAGACTGTTATATCAGCTCAATGAACAGGAATTTACATTTTTCCTACTTTCTAACTAAAAATCAACAGATTTAGACAGAATTATAAATTCAGCCAGTGTTCAACTCACATTTCTGCTCTGTGAACACGATGTCACCAGGATACGACAGTGTGCTTGAGATAATAAGCCTTTATGAACGGGTTTTTGTACTATTTCAGGGAACTTCCTAAATAATTCCTTAGTCTTTCGTTGTCAATTCACAGTGTGTGCTTCACCTGTACAGAGATTTAAGCTCATTTCCTGTGAACTTCAACTATATCTATAGATTTTCGCACAAAATAATTGGACTTTACATGTAAATTATATTCATCTTGAACACTAGCTTTACTACCATATTGATTTCTAAGAGTTGTGAATACTTTTAGATTGTTACATCAGCTCAATGAACATGAATTTATGTTTCCCTACTTTCTTCCTAAAAATCAACACATGTAGACAGAATTATAAATGTAGCCAGTGTTCAACTCAGTATTCTGCTCTGTGAACATGATTTCACCAGGATACAACTGTGCTCTTGAGATAACAAGCCTTTATCAACCTGTTTTTGCATTGTTTCAGGCCCATTCCTAAATATTTCCCTAGTCTCTCATTGTGAATTTCATTGTTTGATTCGGTTTTATCCAATGATTCGAGCTCTCTCTGTGAATTCCAACTATCTCTAGAGATTCTCGCCAAATAAATCATACTTTAAATGTAAATTATTACCACTTTGAATACTAGCTTTGCTAACTTTTTGTTTTCTTAGAGTTGTGAATATTTTTATACTGTTATATCAGCTCAAGGAACATTAATTCATGTTTCAACTTCTTTCTTCCTAAAAATCAACGCATTTAAACAGAATTATAAATGTAGCCAGTGTTCAACTCACTTTTCTGCTCTTTGAACATGATTTCTTCGGGATGACACCAGTGGCCTTGACATTATAAGGCTCTATGAACCTGTTTTTGTACTGTTTCATGCACCTTCCTACCTAATTCCTTAGTCTTTTATTGTCAATTCACAGTGTCTGCTTCACTTTGTCCAGGGATTCAAGCTCATTCCCTGTGAATTTCAACTATTTCTAGAGATTTTTCGCCAAATAAATTGGACTTTAAATGTAAATTATTACCACTTTGAATACTGGTTTTACTACCATTTGGATTTCTAAGAGTTGTGAATACTTCTATACTGTTATATCAGATCAATGCATATGTATCTTAGGTTTCACATTCTTCCTAAAACTCAACACATTTAGATAGAACTATAAATGTAGCCAGTGTTCAACTCAGTTCTCTGCATTGCGAATCCGATTTCTCCGGAGTGAAACGGTGCCCTTGAGAGAATAACGCTTTATGATCGTGTATTTGTACTGTTTCGGGCACCTTCCTAAACATTTCCCTAGTCTTTCATTTTGAATTTCAGTGTTTGATTCACTTTTATCCAGTGAATGCAGCTCACTCACTGTGAATTCCAACTATTTGTAGAGATTTTTGCCAAATAAATCGAACTTTAAATTATTACCACTTTGAATACTAGGTTTGCTACTGTTTGCATTTCTAAGAGTTGTGAATACTTTTAGACTGTTATATCAGCTCAAAGAACATGAATTTATGTTTCTCCTACTTTCTTCGTAGAAATCCACAAAAGCACTTTCACACAGTTAACGGTTTCCTATGAACATAAATTCTTAGGATTATGATTAACTTTCTTAGAAAAACATCTACTTTTTGATATTGACTTATAATTGTGCCTTTGGACACGAATTCTCAGTGCTTCAACACCCCCCTAACAGATATTAAGGTTGTGAAAACTTATATTCAAAGTTTTTCAAGCACATTCCACAAAGTTTGCCCTGTCTATCACTGTGATTTGTGAGAATTCTAAGCATTTTCATACTATTAACTGTATTCTGTGAATATGAATTATTTGTTTTGTAACAACTTCCCTCACAAAACGCCAACTCATTGAGCCTGACAAAGAAATTCATCTTTGTACACGAATTTTTAGTGTTTCCACCCTGCCTCACAGATATTAAGGTTCTACAAACATGTATTCAAAGTGTTGTGTCTGAATTATAAATATTGTAAACACGATCCTAATCAATTAACAGCTCTTTGAACACTGTACAACAGATATTAACTTTCTGTGACTGTCAATGTGCAGCATGGCATCATTAAAGGCAATGCAAGCCTCAAAGTCTGGCCTAGAATCACAGCCTCTGAGCAAAACCTCCACACTTGGAGAGCCCTGCCTAGCCCCACATAGCTGAGCCTATCACCAAAGGGCCAAGCCTTGCTCAGGGAGATTACAGGCAAAGTCTGAAGCAATGGCAGACTGGGCCCTGGGCCTCTCTCTCAGCGAGTCTTAGGAGGCTCTTGGCACACTACACCCTTGGTCTCTCTACATATTACTAACAAGGCCCAGGGCCCTGGCAACCTTGGCCCTGTGTCTCTCTTAGAAACTTCTAAAGAGTCAGTAAGTTTTTAGGGGCCAAGCCCCATACAGATCCAGGGTCCCTAGAGGACTGAAGGTGCAAAATTTCTGGTGGAGGTCCACTTGGGTATCACTGGTGGCTTCCATCCCCTCCTTAGGCCTAAGCAGCCCTAACATTAAGAGGCAGATAGTGAGGGTAAGGTGCTGTATTCACGCTGATGATGGCCTGTGACTTTTCTGAAAGAGTTATCTGGGTTTCAAAAAGGAAGTGCTTAACTATGGGCCACTAAGTTACCATGCAACCTGGCTGTCTGATGTCACTCACGGAGACCGAAAGAGGCCACACGCAGGAAGACTACATGAATTAAAAATAGTACATACATGACGTGACCTTGGAGGATCAGAGCTGTTATATAAGAGGTGTCCCAATTGCCCTTGGGCCCTACTGCCCAACAATAATTCCTTCTTTCAGCCTAGATTTGTGGGCTCATGGAAGGCTCCCTATGACCTGCTGACAGAAGATGGGAAGTTGTGGAGTGGCTTTGCATGATGTCAATATCCAACCAGAAACTGCAGTGCTGTGATACACAGGCTATTCTGGATATTTGTGAAGGACAGTGGTAAGTAAACCATAGCAATGGGAAGAGCTTGGGGCCTCATTCTCTTTGTTTAGATGACAAATGACCAGATTTGAAATCAGATTTTGATTCGTGGCTCCATCCATGATCTTGCAATTGTAGTCAGAGACATGAAAGACACATTTTTGGAAGATCATTCCCAATGACATTTGGGCAGAAGTTTCTTAGACTGTTCTCAAACAATGGGCATGAAATACAGATATTTGTGTCACATATAGTGTTTATAACAGTGAATTCTCACAGTTGAGGATTTAATTAATCAATAATATAAAGTGGTCCTAGAAGGTTTGGCTCAGTGGGTAGAGCATCGGCCTGTGGACAGAAGGGTCCTGGGTTCTATTCTGATCAAGGGAATATGCCAAGGTTGCAGGCTCAATCCCTAGTAGGATGCATGCAGGAGGCAGAAAATCAATGATTCTCATCTTGATGTTTCTCTCTCTGTCTCTACCTCTCCCTTCCTCTCTGGAATATATAAAAAATATATCTATTTAAAAAAATAAGATAAAGTGGCACATTCTATATATCCCCTCATATATGGAATGTAAAACCACAAACAAGCAAACAAACAAGCAAAACCTCCCACATAGAGATGAAATCATAGTAGGTATAAGAGGGGGAAAAATGAAGGAGGAAAGGAGGTAAAGGGGTCAAATATAAGAGGACAGAGGAGGCTAGGCTTTGGGAAGTGAGCACATAATGGATTATGCTATGTTGTACTATAGAGTCATAATATGCCATTTATTTAATATTATTAACCACATTACCTCTCACTCTTGTTCATGAAAAGAAGACATTTTTCTGTTTTGGGATAAACATATTTTTGTTTATCTACAATTTGTCCAACCAGAATGAGGATAATCATCTGAGACTTGGTAATAGAACATGGGCGGCATGGTGTTAGCCATCAGACGGTTAGTGAGGAGTAGTGCTTAGAAAAATAAACAAGATCCATAATGTTATCAAACCCAGCTCTGAATCCAGACTTCTGCCAAGCAAGGCAATTTCCAAGTACTGGGCTACAGCTTCAGTAGCTGGGGAGTGAAGAGCACTGGACAATCCAGTGGGTTTCCTGCATTCTAGTTCCCGTGGTCTGTGGTGATAACATAGATTCTGAAAAATTTCCAAGTGGTCCCCTGCAGCAGACATGGATGTGCTCTTGCTCATCACTTTATTTATATCCAGAATCAAATTGAAAGAGATTCAGGACATAAACAGATTATTCTTTTTCAATGGCTCAACAAAATATGAGGAAAATTGAAAAGATTCCTAGTACAGTTGTAATTGATAAGGAAGGAAACTAGAATAATCCATGATTTCTCATGGACAGGAAAAGTGTGCAAAAAAGAGGAAGCACACAAGGGTAATAATGGCAGTGACGTCTCCTATGGCAATTGCTAACTTGAATAGATGCAACTCTCAGCAGGATATTAAAGGTGAAGGATGAAATGTGACCCCTGAGGAAATGTGCTACTCTTTGGAAGAACTACACAAGTACAATAATTTACACAAGCAGAAAAGTATAGAATATGTGTGGAAATAATGTTGGGGAAAATGTTACATGGTACATAAATTTGGATAAAAGGGGATGTATTAATTTTAGCTCACCAGACAGAGACTCTGCATTTAAATTTTCAGAGTGGATGATTAGAAAAGGCTCTCAAAGGTTATAGGGATGATTGGTTGACAAATGCATTGAATCATGGCCCAATAAATGTGACATGCCCACTGTCTCTTGTTCTAATAAAGAAAAAGCAGTTCAAAATTTTATGGAAGGGAGAATGTTAGAGTGCATTGGTCATAAGAGTCCTATTCCAACTCTGTGCATGTACACCTGGCATAACTTTCACCAATACATTGCAAAATATATTTAAGAGTGGAAATGGAATGTTTGAAGAGCTGTGTGTTGACACTTCTATGAAGGCTAGACATTGGAAATTAAAACCTCTCAATGGAAAAATCTAAATGTGATGGGGTCTATGGATACTCAGGTGATGCAGGGTATGCAACCACCAAACTCATGGTAGATCTGATCACACTGAAAGACTGCAAGTCAAAGAAGCATCAATGAGTCAGAATTCTCCAAAAGATAAACCAAACAATCCCATTTATCATTGCAACAACAACAAAAATGACAATTAAGATACTTAGCAATAAACTTAACCAAGGAGGTAAACGACCTATCCTTGGAAAACTACAGGATGCTGAAAAAAGAGAGGAAGATATAAACAAGTAGAAGAATATACCATGTTCATGGATTGGTAAAATCAACATCATTAAAATGCCCATACTACCCAAGACTTCAGATTCAATGCAATTCCTATTAAAATACCAACAGCATATTTCAAAAGTCTAGCACAAACAGTCCAAAAATTATATGGAACCAAAAAATACCCCTAATGGCCATGGAAAATCTTGAAAAAGAAGAACAAAATTGGAGGAATCAAAATTTCAGATATCAAGCTTTACTACAAAGTCCCTGTACTCAAAACAGCCTGGTACTGGCACAAGAATAGGCATATGCATCAATGAAACAGAACAAAGACCCCAGAAAATCTAACCAAGCCATTACACTCAAGTAATATTTGACAAAGGAGGCAAGAGCATACATTGTAGTAAAGACTGTGTCTTCAATATATGGATTGGGAAAACTGGACAGGTATATGCAAAAAATAAAAAGAAAAGTAGACCACCAACTTACACCATACACAAGAATAAACTCAAAATGATTAAAGTACCGAAATGTAAGTTGTGAAACCATAAAAATCTTAGAAGAAATGATAGGCAGCAAAATCTCAAGACACCTCTTGTAGCAATATGTTTACCAATACATCTCCTAGGGCAAAAGAAACTAAGGAGAAAATAAACAAATGGAACTATGTCAAAATAAAAATCCTCTGCACAGCAAAAGTAACCATCAATGATATGAAAAGGGAGCCCACTGCATTGGAGAACATATTTGCCAATGATAAATCTGATAAGGGGTTAATTCCAAAAATATATAAGGAACTCCCACAACTTAATAAAAGGAAGACAAACAACCCAATTTAAAAATGGGCAAAGGACCTAAACAAAGTAGACATACAAAAGGCCAAGAGACATATGAAAAAGTGCTGAAAGTTACTAATCATCTAAGAGATGCAAATGAAAATGACAGTGAGGTGTCACCTCAAACCTGTCAGAATAGCTACCACTAACAAATCAACAAATGACAAGTGCTGGCGAAGATATGGAGAAAAGGGAACACTGCTGGTGGGAATGCATACTGGTGCAGCTACTGTGCATTATAGTATGGAGTGTCCTCAGAAAATTAAATATGGAACTTCCATATGAGCCAGTGATCCCATTTC
>JAPDVU010000014.1:940880-1050880 GCA_026230045.1 Corynorhinus townsendii
ATTATTACCACTTCTAATACTTGCTTAACTACGATTCTGATTTCTAAGAGTTGTGAATACTTCTATGGTGTTATAGCAGCTCAATGAACATGCATTTATGTTTTCACCTACTTTCTTCCCCAAAATCACCACATTTAGACAGAATTAGCAATACAGCCAGTGTTCAAGGTAATTCTCCGCACTGTGAACATGAATTCTCTGGGATGAAACAGTGCGCTTGACATAATAGGACTTTGTTCACCTGTATTTGTACTGTTTTAGGCACCGTCCTAAATATTTCCCTAGTCTTTTCTTGGGCATTCTCAGTGTCTGCTTCCCTTTGTCCAGTGAACTAAGCTCATTCCCTATGGATTCCCAGTGCTTATCCACCGCTTTTCCATATATACCAGCTCTACAAATGTAAATTCTATTTAAACGACTGTCCTACCTTTCTCAGCCCTTTGGAATCAAACACTTGACATTTCAACACTGCACTAGAGATTTTAAGTCTCCACAAATGTATTCTACGTGTTTCAGACACATACCTGTTCATTTCCATGGCCCGTTATTGTGAGTTCTCAGGGTTTTCACAATTTCATACAGGATGTTCTCATTTGCATACAGCAATGTTCTCAGGGTTTTCACATTTTCATACAGGAGCCCTATGAAAAAGAGTTAAATGTTTAACCACACTTCTTCCAGAAGGCTAATTTAGCATGAATTGTAAATGTAGCCCGTATCCAACTCAGTTCTCTGCTCTCTGAACAGGATTTCCCAGGCATCCAACAGTACCCTGCACATATTGGGCTCAATGAACTTGTATTTCTACTGTTTCATGCACCTTCCTAAAAATTTCCCGTCTTTCACTCTGAATTTCAGTGTTTGATTCTCTTTTACCTAGTTATACGAGCTCACTCACTGTGAATTCCAACCATTTCTAGAGTTTTCACCCTAATATATCGGACTTTAAATGTAAACTATTACCACTCTCAATACTGGTCTTACTTTCCTTTGGATGTTTAAGACTTCTGAATAATTCTATACTGTTATATCAGCTGAATGAACCTGATTTATGTTTCACCTACTTTCTTCCAAAAAATCAACACACTGAGACGGAATTATCAATATAGCCAGTGTTTAAGTTAGTTCTCTGCTCTGTGAACATGAATTCTCTGCGATGAAATAGTGCGCTTGACATAATAAGCCTTCATTCACCTGTATTTGTACTCTTTTAGGAACCGTCGTAAATATATCCCTAGCCTTTCAGTGAGAATTTCCTGGTTTGATTCGCTCTTATCCAGTGATACGAGATAGCTGACTGTGAATTCCAACAATGTCTAGAGATTTTTTGCCAAATATACCGGCTTGAAATGTTAAGTATTAACACTTCCAATACCAGCTTTACGACCATTTGGATATCTAAGAGTTGCGAATACTTCTAGAGTGTTATAGCAGCTCAATGAACATGCATTTATGTTTCACCATCTTTCTTCCAAAAAGTCAACACATTTAGACAGAATTATAAATGTTACCAGTTTTCAACTTCTTACCTTGCTGTGAACACGATTTCTCTGGGATAAAACCGTGCGCTGGAGATAACAAGCCTTTATTAACCTGTATTTGTACTGTTTTAGGCACCGTCTTAACTATTTCCCTAGTCTTTCTTTGTGAATTTCATTGTTTGATTCTCTCTTATCCAGTGATACGAGCTCACTCACGGTGAATTCCAACAATTTCTAGAGATTTTTCGACCAATATAGCGGCTTTAAATGTAAATTATTACCACTTCTAATACTTGCTTAACTACGATTCTGATTTCTAAGAGTTGTGAAAACTTCTATGGTGTTATAGCAGCTCAATGAACATGCATTTATGTTTCACCTACTTTCTTCCCCAAAATCAACACATTTAGACAGAATTATCAATACAGCCACTGTTCAAGGTAATTCTCCGCACTGTGAACATGAATTGTCTGGGATGAAACAGTGCGCTTGACATAATAGGACTTTGTTCACCTGTATTTGTACTGTTTTAGGCACCGTCCTAAATATTTCCCTAGTCTTTTCTTGGGCATTCTCAGTGTCTGCTTCCCTTTGTCCAGTGAACTAAGCTCATTCCCTATGGATTCCCAGTGCTTATCCACCGCTTTTCCATATATACCAGCTCTACAAATGTAAATTCTATTTAAACGACTGTCCTACCTTTCTCAGTCCTTTGGAATCAAACACTTGACATTTCAACACTGCCCTAGAGATTTTAAGTCTCCACAAATGTATTCTACGTGTTTCAGACACATACCTGTTCTTTCCATGGCCCGTTATTGTGAGTTCTCAGGGTTTTCACAATTTCATACAGGATGTTCTCATTTGCATACAGCAATGTTCTCAGGGTTTTCACATTTTCATACAGGAGCCCTATGAAAAAGAGTTAAATGTTTAACCACACTTCTTCCAGAAGGCTAATTTAGCATGAATTGTAAATGTAGCCCGTATCCAACTCAGTTCCCTGCTCTCTGAACAGGATTTCCCAGGCATCCAACAGTACCCTGCACATATTGGGCTCAATGAACTTGTATTTCTACTGTTTCATGCACCTTCCTAAAAATTTCCCGTCTTTCACTCTGAATTTCAGTGTTTGATTCTCTTTTACCTAGTTATACGAGCTCACTCACTGTGAATTCCAACCATTTCTAGAGTTTTCACCCTAATATATCGGACTTTAAATGTAAACTATTACCACTCTCAATACTGGTCTTACTTTCCTTTGGATGTTTAAGACTTCTGAATACTTCTATACTGTTATATCAGCTGAATGAACCTGATTTATGTTTCACCTACTTTCTTCCAAAAAATCAACACACTGAGACGGAATTATCAATATAGCCAGTGTTTAAGTTAGTTCTCTGCTCTGTGAACATGAATTCTCTGCGATGAAATAGTGCGCTTGACATAATAAGCCTTCATTCACCTGTATTTGTACTCTTTTAGGAACCGTCGTAAATATATCCCTAGCCTTTCAGTGAGAATTTCCTGGTTTGATTCGCTCTTATCCAGTGATACGAGATCGCTGACTGTGAATTCCAACAATGTCTAGAGATTTTTTGCCAAATATACCGGCTTGAAATGTTAAGTATTAACACTTCCAATACCAGCTTTACGACCATTTGGATAACTAAGAGTTGCGAATACTTCTAGAGTGTTATAGCAGCTCAATGAACATGCATTTATGTTTCACCATCTTTCTTCCAAAAAGTCAACACATTTAGACAGAATTATAAATGTTACCAGTTTTCAACTTCTTACCATGCTGTGAACACGATTTCTCTGGGATAAAACCGGTGCGCTGGAGATAACAAGCCTTTATTAACCTGTATTTGTACTGTTTTAGGCACCGTCTTAACTATTTCCCTAGTCTTTCTTTGTGAATTTCATTGTTTGATTCTCTCTATCCAGTGATACGAGCTCACTCACGGTGAATTCCAACAATTTCTAGAGATTTTTCGACCAATATAGCGGCTTTAAATGTAAATTATTACCACTTCTAATACTTGCTTAACTACGATTCTGATTTCTAAGAGTTGTGAATACTTCTATGGTGTTATAGCAGCTCAATGAACATGCATTTATGTTTCACCTACTTTCTTCCCCAAAATCACCACATTTAGACAGAATTAGCAATACAGCCAGTGTTCAAGGTAATTCTCCGCACTGTGAACATGAATTCTCTGGGATGAAACAGTGCGCTTGACATAATAGGACTTTGTTCACCTGTATTTGTACTGTTTTAGGCACCGTCCTAAATATTTCCCTAGTCTTTTCTTGGGCATTCTCAGTGTCTGCTTCCCTTTGTCCAGTGAACTAAGCTCATTCCCTATGGATTCCCAGTGCTTATCCACCGCTTTTCCATATATACCAGCTCTACAAATGTAAATTCTATTTAAACGACTGTCCTACCTTTCTCAGCCCTTTGGAATCAAACACTTGACATTTCAACACTGCACTAGAGATTTTAAGTCTCCACAAATGTATTCTACGTGTTTCAGACACATACCTGTTCATTTCCATGGCCCGTTATTGTGAGTTCTCAGGGTTTTCACAATTTCATACAGGATGTTCACATTTGCATACAGCAATGTTCTCAGGGTTTTCACATTTTCATACAGGAGCCCTATGAAAAAGAGTTAAATGTTTAACCACACTTCTTCCAGAAGGCTAATTTAGCATGAATTGTAAATGTAGCCCGTATCCAACTCAGACCCTGCTCTCTGAACAGGATTTCCCAGGCATCCAACAGTACCCTGCACATATTGGCTCAATGAACTTGTATTTCTACTGTTTCATGCAACTTCCTAAAAATTTCCCGTCTTTCACTCTGAATTTCAGTGTTTGATTCTCTTTTACCTAGTTATACGAGCTCACTCACTGTGAATTCCAACCATTTCTAGAGTTTTCACCCTAATATATCGGACTTTAAATGTAAACTATTACCACTCTCAATACTGGTCTTACTTTCCTTTGGATGTTTAAGACTTCTGAATACGTCTATACTGTTATATCAGCTGAATGAACCTGATTTATGTTTCACCTACTTTCTTCCAAAAAATCAACACACTGAGACGGAATTATCATATAGCCAGTGTTTAAGTTAGTTCTCTGCTCTGTGAACATGAATTCTCTGGGAGGAAATAGTGCGCTTGACATAATAAGCCTTTATTCACCTGTATTTGTACTCTTTTACGAACCGTCCTAAACATATCCCTAGCCTTTCAGTGAGATTTTCCTGGTTTGATTCGCTCTTATCCAGTGATACGAGATCGCTGACTGTGAATTCCAACAATGTCTAGAGATTTTTTGCCAAATATACCGGCTTGAAATGTTAAGTATTAACACTTCCAATACCAGCTTTACGACCATTTGGATATCTAATAGTTGCGAATACTGCTAGAGTGTTATAGCAGCTCAATGAACATGCATTTATGTTTCACCATCTTTCTTCCAAAAAGTAAACACATTTAGACAGAATTATAAATGTTTCCAGTTTTCAACTTCTTACCTTGCTGTGAACATGATTTCTCTGGGATAAAACCGTGCGCTGGAGATAACAAGCCTTTATTAACCTGTATTTGTACTGTTTTAGGCACCGTCTTAACTATTTCCCTAGCCTTTCTTTGTGAATTTCATTGGTTGATTCTCTCTTATCCAGTGATACGAGCTCACTCACGGTGAATTCCAACAATTTCTAGAGATTTTTCGACCAATATAGCGGCTTTAAATGTAAATTATTACCACTTCTAATACTTGCTTAACTACGATTCTGATTTCTAAGAGTTGTGAAAACTTCTATGGTGTTTATAGCAGCTCAATGAACATGCATTTATGTTTCACCTACTTTCTTCCCCAAAATCAACACATTTAGACAGAATTATCAATACAGCCACTGTTCAAGGTAATTCTCCGCACTGTGAACATGAATTGTCTGGGATGAAACAGTGCGCTTGACATAATAGGACTTTGTTCACCTGTATTTGTACTGTTTTAGGCACCGTCCTAAATATTTCCCTAGTCTTTTCTTGGGCATTCTCAGTGTCTGCTTCCCTTTGTCCAGTGAACTAAGCTCATTCCCTATGGATTCCCAGTGCTTATCCACCGCTTTTCCATATATACCAGCTCTACAAATGTAAATTCTATTTAAACGACTGTCCTACCTTTCTCAGTCCTTTGGAATCAAACACTTGACATTTCAACACTGCCCTAGAGATTTTAAGTCTCCACAAATGTATTCTACGTGTTTCAGACACATACCTGTTCATTTCCATGGCCCGTTATTGTGAGTTCTCAGGGTTTTCACAATTTCATACAGGATGTTCTCATTTGCATACAGCAATGTTCTCAGGGTTTTCACATTTTCATACAGGAAGCCCTATGAAAAAGAGTTAAATGTTTAACCACACTTCTTCCAGAAGGCTAATTTAGCATGAATTGTAAATGTAGCCCGTATCCAACTCAGTTCTCTGCTCTCTGAACAGGATTTCCCAGGCATCCAACAGTACCCTGCACATATTGGGCTCAATGAACTTGTATTTCTACTGTTTCATGCACCTTCCTAAAAATTTCCCGTCTTTCACTCTGAATTTCAGTGTTTGATTCTCTTTTACCTAGTTATACGAGCTCACTCACTGTGAATTCCAACCATTTCTAGAGTTTTCACCCTAATATATCGGACTTTAAATGTAAACTATTACCACTCTCAATACTGGTCTTACTTTCCTTTGGATGTTTAAGACTTCTGAATACTTCTATACTGTTATATCAGCTGAATGAACCTGATTTATGTTTCACCTACTTTCTTCCAAAAAATCAACACACTGAGACGGAATTATCAATATAGCCAGTGTTTAAGTTAGTTCTCTGCTCTGTGAACATGAATTCTCTGCGATGAAATAGTGCGCTTGACATAATAAGCCTTTATTCACCTGTATTTGTACTCTTTTAGGATCCGTCCTAAACATATCCCTAGCCTTTCAGTGAGAATTTCCTGGTTTGATTCGCTCTTATCCAGTGATTCGAGATCGCTGACTGTGAATTCCAACAATGTCTAGAGATTTTTTGCCAAATATACCGGCTTGAAATGTTAAGTATTAACACTTCCAATACCAGCTTATGACCATTTGGATATCTAATAGTTGCGAATACTGCTAGAGTGTTATAGCAGCTCAATGAACATGCATTTATGTTTCACCATCTTTCTTCCAAAAAGTCAACACATTTAGACAGAATTATAATGTTTCCAGTTTTCAACTTCTTACCTTGCTGTGAACACGATTTCTCTGGGATAAAACCGTGCGCTGGAGATAACAAGCCTTTATTAACCTGTATTTGTACTGTTTTAGGCACCGTCTTAACTATTTCCCTAGCCTTTCTTTGTGAATTTCATTGGTTGATTCTCTCTTATCCAGTGATACGAGCTCACTCACGGTGAATTCCAACAATTTCTAGAGATTTTTCGACCAATATAGCGGCTTTAAATGTAAATTATTACCACTTCTAATACTTGCTTAACTACGATTCTGATTTCTAAGAGTTGTGAATACTTCTATGGTGTTATAGCAGCTCAATGAACATGCATTTATGTTTCACCTACTTTCTTCCCCAAAATCACCACATTTAGACAGAATTAGCAATACAGCCAGTGTTCATGGTAATTCTCAGCACTGTGAACATGAATTGTCTGGGATGAAACAGTGCGCTTGACATAATAGGACTTTGTTCACCTGTATTTGTACTGTTTTAGGCACCGTCCTAAATATTTCCCTAGTCTTTTCTTGGGCATCTCAGTGTCTGCTTCCCTTTGTCCAGTGAACTAAGCTCATTCCCTATGGATTCCCAGTGCTTATCCACCGCTTTTCCATATATACCAGCTCTACAAATGTAAATTCTATTTAAACGACTGTCCTACCTTTCTCAGCCCTTTGGAATCAAACACTTGACATTTCAACACTGCCCTAGAGATTTTAAGTCTCCACAAATGTATTCTACGTGTTTCAGACACATACCTGTTCATTTCCATGGCCCGTTATTGTGAGTTCTCAGGGTTTTCACAATTTCATACAGGATGTTCACATTTGCATACAGCAATGTTCTCAGGGTTTTCACATTTTCATACAGGAGCCCTATGAAAAAGAGTTAAATGTTTAACCACACTTCTTCCAGAAGGCTAATTTAGCATGAATTGTAAATGTAGCCCGTATCCAACTCAGTTCCCTGCTCTCTGAACAGGATTTCCCAGGCATCCAACAGTACCCTGCACATATTGGGCTCAATGAACTTGTATTTCTACTGTTTCATGCACCTTCCTAAAAATTTCCCGTCTTTCACTCTGAATTTCAGTGTTTGATTCTCTTTTACCTAGTTATACGAGCTCACTCACTGTGAATTCCAACCATTTCTAGAGTTTTCACCCTAATATATCGGACTTTAAATGTAAACTATTACCACTCTCAATACTGGTCTTACTTTCCTTTGGATGTTTAAGACTTCTGAATACTTCTATACTGTTATATCAGCTGAATGAACCTGATTTATGTTTCACCTACTTTCTTCCAAAAAATCAACACACTGAGACGGAATTATCAATATAGCCAGTGTTTAAGTTAGTTCTCTGCTCTGTGAACATGAATTCTCTGGGATGAAATAGTGCGCTTGACATAATAAGCCTTTATTCACCTGTATTTGTACTCTTTTAGGATCCGTCCTAAACATATCCCTAGCCTTTCAGTGAGAATTTCCTGGTTCGATTCGCTCTTATCCAGTGATTCGAGATCGCTGACTGTGAATTCCAACAATGTCTAGAGATTTTTTGCCAAATATACCGGCTTGAAATGTTAAGTATTAACACTTCCAATACCAGCTTTACGACCATTTGGATATCTAATAGTTGCGAATACTGCTAGAGTGTTATAGCAGCTCAATGAACATGCATTTATGTTTCACCATCTTTCTTCCAAAAAGTCAACACATTTAGACAGAATTATAAATGTTTCCAGTTTTCAACTTCTTACCTTGCTGTGAACACGATTTCTCTGGGATAAAACCGTGCGCTGGAGATAACAAGCCTTTATTAACCTGTATTTGTACTGTTTTAGGCACCGTCTTAACTATTTCCCTAGCCTTTCTTTGTGAATTTCATTGGTTGATTCTCTCTTATCCAGTGATACGAGCTCACTCACGGTGAATTCCAACAATTTCTAGAGATTTTTCGACCAATATAGCGGCTTTAAATGTAAATTATTACCACTTCTAATACTTGCTTAACTACGATTCTGATTTCTAAGAGTTGTGAATACTTCTATGGTGTTATAGCAGCTCAATGAACATGCATTTATGTTTCACCTACTTTCTTCCCCAAAATCACCACATTTAGACAGAATTAGCAATACAGCCAGTGTTCATGGTAATTCTCCGCACTGTGAACATGAATTGTCTGGGATGAAACAGTGCGCTTGACATAATAGGACTTTGTTCACCTGTATTTGTACTGTTTTAGGCACCGTCCTAAATATTTCCCTAGTCTTTTCTTGGGCATTCTCAGTGTCTGCTTCCCTTTGTCCAGTGAACTAAGCTCATTCCCTATGGATTCCCAGTGCTTATCCACCGCTTTTCCATATATACCAGCTCTACAAATGTAAATTCTATTTAAACGACTGTCCTACCTTTCTCAGCCCTTTGGAATCAAACACTTGACATTTCAACACTGCCCTAGAGATTTTAAGTCTCCACAAATGTATTCTACGTGTTTCAGACACATACCTGTTCATTTCCATGGCCCGTTATTGTGAGTTCTCAGGGTTTTCACAATTTCATACAGGATGTTCACATTTGCATACAGCAATGTTCTCAGGGTTTTCACATTTTCATACAGGAGCCCTATGAAAAAGAGTTAAATGTTTAACCACGCTTCTTCCAGAAGGCTAATTTAGCATGAATTGTAAATGTAGCCCGTATCCAACTCAGTTCTCTGCTCTCTGAACATGATTTCCCAGGCATCCAACAGTACCCTGCACATATTGTGCTTAATGAACTTGTATTTCTACTGTTTCATGCACCTTCCTAAAAATTTCCCGTCTTTCATTCTGAATTTCAGTGTTTGATTCTCTTTTACCTAGTTATACGAGCTCACTCACTGTGAATTCCAACCATTTCTAGAGTTTTCACCCTCATATATATCGGACTTTAAATGTAAACTATTACCACTCTCAATACTGGTCTTACTTTCCTTTGGATGTTTAAGACTTCTGAATACTTCTATACTGTTATATCAGCTGAATGAACCTGATTTATGTTTCACCTACTTTCTTCCAAAAAATCAACACACTGAGACGGAATTATCAATATAGCCAGTGTTTAAGTTAGTTCTCTGCTCTGTGAACATGAATTCTCTGGGAGGAAATAGTGCGCTTGACATAAGAAGCCTTTATTCACCTGTATTTGTACTCTTTTAGGAACCGTCCTAAACATATCCCTAGTCTTTCAGTGAGAATTTCCAGGTTTGATTCGCTCTTATCCAATGATACTAGATCGCTGACTGTGAATTCCAACAATGTCTAGAGATTTTTTGCCAAATATACCGGCTTGAAATGTTTAGTATTAACACTTCCAATACCAGCTTTACTACCATTTGGATATCTAAGAGTTGCGAATACTGCTAGAGTGTTATAGCAGCTCAATGAACATGCATTTATGTTTCACCATCTTTCTTACAAAAAGTCAACACATTTAGACAGAATTATAAATGTTACCAGTTTTCAACTTCTTACCTTGCTGTGAACACGATTTCTCTGTGATAAAACTGTGCGCTGGAGATAACAAGCCTTTATTAACCTGTATTTGTACTGTTTTAGGCACCGTCTTAACTATTTCCCTAGCCTTTCTTTGTGAATTTCATTGTTTGATTCTCTCTTATCCAGTGATACGAGCTCACTCACGGTGAATTCCAACAATTTCTAGAGATTTTTCGACCAATATAGCGGCTTTAAATGTAAATTATTACCACTTCTAATACTTGCTTAACTATGATTCTGATTTCTAAGAGTTGTGAATACTTCTATGGTGTTATAGCAGCTCAATGAACATGCATTTATGTTTCACCAAATTTCTTCCCCAAAATCAACACATTTAGACAGAATTATCAATACAGCCAGTGTTCAAGGTAATTCTCCGCACTGTGAATATGAATTGTCTGGGATGAAACAGTGCGCTTGACATAATAGGACTTTGTTCACCTGTATTTGTACTGTTTTAGGCACCGTCCTAAATATTTCCCTAGTCTTTTCTTGGGCATTCTCAGTGTCTGCTTCCCTTTTTCCAGTGAACTAAGGTTATTCCCTATGTATTCCCAGTGCTTATCCACTGCTTTTCCATATATACCAGCTCTACAAATGTAAATTCTATTTAAACGATTGTCCTACCTTTCTCAGCTCTTTGGAATCAAACACTTGACATTTCAACACTGCCCTAGAGTTTTTAAGTCCCCACAAATGTATTTACGTGTTTCAGACACATACCTGTTCATTTCCATGGCCCGTTATTGTGAGTTCTCAGGGTTTTCACAATTTCATACAGGATGTTCACATTTGCATACAGCAATGTTCTCAGGGTTTTCACATTTTCATACAGGAGCCCTATGAAAAAGAGTTAAATGTTTAACCACGCTTCTTCCAGAAGGCTAATTTAGCATGAATTGTAAATGTAGCCCGTATCCAACTCAGTTCTCTGCTCTCTGAACATGATTTCCCAGGCATCCAACAGTACCCTGCACATATTGGGCTCAATGAACTTGTATTTCTACTGTTTCATGCACCTTCCTAAAAATTTCCCGTCTTTCACTCTGAATTTCAGTGTTTGATTCTCTTTTACCTAGTTATACGAGCTCACTCACTGTGAATTCCAACCATTTCTAGAGTTTTCACCCTAATATATCGGACTTTAAATGTAAACTATTACCACTCTCAATACTGGTCTTACTTTCCTTTGGATGTTTAAGACTTCTGAATACTTCTATACTGTTATATCAGCTGAATGAACCTGATTTATGTTTCACCTACTTTCTTCCAAAAAATCAACACACTGAGATGGAATTATCAATATAGCCAGTGTTTAAGTTAGTTCTCTGCTCTGTGAACATGAATTCTCTGGGATGAAATAGTGCGCTTGACATAATAAGCCTTTATTCACCTGTATTTGTACTCTTTTAGTATCCGTCCTAAACATATCCCTAGCCTTTCAGTGAGAATTTCCTGGTTTGATTCGCTCTTATCCAGTGATTCGAGATCGCTGACTGTGAATTCCAACAATGTCTAGAGATTTTTTGCTAAATATACCGGCTTGAAATGTTAAGTATTAACACTTCCAATACCAGCTTTACGACCATTTGGATATCTAATAGTTGCGAATACTGCTAGAGTGTTATAGCAGCTCAATGAACATGCATTTATGTTTCACCATCTTTCTTCCAAAAAGTCAACACATTTAGACAGAATTATAAATGTTTCCAGTTTTCAACTTCTTACCTTGCTGTGAACACGATTTCTCTGCGATAAAACCGTGCGCTGGAGATAACAAGCCTTTATTAACCTGTATTTGTACTGTTTTAGGCACCGTCTTAACTATTTCCCTAGCCTTTCTTTGTGAATTTCATTGGTTGATTCTCTCTTATCCAGTGATACGAGCTCACTCACGGTGAATTCCAACAATTTCTAGAGATTTTTCGACCAATATAGCGGCTTTAAATGTAAATTATTACCACTTCTAATACTTGCTTAACTACGATTCTGATTTCTAAGAGTTGTGAATACTTCTATGGTGTTATAGCAGCTCAATGAACATGCATTTATGTTTCACCTACTTTCTTCCCCAAAATCACCACATTTAGACAGAATTAGCAATACAGCCAGTGTTCATGGTAATTCTCCGCACTGTGAACATGAATTGTCTGGGATGAAACAGTGCGCTTGACATAATAGGACTTTGTTCACCTGTATTTGTACTGTTTTAGGCACCGTCCTAAATATTTCCCTAGTCTTTTCTTGGGCATTCTCAGTGTCTGCTTCCCTTTGTCCAGTGAACTAAGCTCATTCCCTATGGATTCCCAGTGCTTATCCACCGCTTTTCCATATATACCAGCTCTACAAATGTAAATTCTATTTAAACGATTGTCCTACCTTTCTCAGCTCTTTGGAATCAAACACTTGACATTTCAACACTGCCCTAGAGTTTTTAAGTCCCCACAAATGTATTTACGTGTTTCAGACACATACCTGTTCATTTCCATGGCCCGTTATTGTGAGTTCTCAGGGTTTTCACAATTTCATACAGGATGTTCACATTTGCATACAGCAATGTTCTCAGGGTTTTCACATTTTCATACAGGAGCCCTATGAAAAAGAGTTAAATGTTTAACCACGCTTCTTCCAGAAGGCTAATTTAGCATGAATTGTAAATGTAGCCCGTATCCAACTCAGTTCTCTGCTCTCTGAACATGATTTCCCAGGCATCCAACAGTACCCTGCACATATTAGGCTCAATGAACTTGTATTTCTACTGTTTCATGCACTTTCCTAAAAATTTCCCGTCTTTCATTCTGAATTTCAGTGTTTGATTCTCTTTTACCTAGTTATATGAGCTCACTCACTGTGAATTCCAACAATTTCTAGAGTTTTCACCCTAATATATCGGACTTTAAATGTAAACTATTACCACTCTCAATACTGGTCTTACTTTCCTTTGGATATTTAAGAGTTTTGAATACTTCTATACTGTTATATCAGCTAAATGAACCTGAGTTATGTTTCTCCTACTTTCTTCCAAAAAAATCAACACATTGAGACGGAATTATCAATATAGCCAGTGTTTAAGTTAGTTCTCTGCTCTGTGAACATGAATTCTCTGGGAGGAAATAGTGCGCTTGACATAATAAGCCTTTATTCACCTGTATTTGTACTCTTTTAGGAACCGTGCTAAATATATCCCTAGCCTTTCAGTGAGAATTTCCTGGTTTGATTCGCTCTTATCCAGTGATACGAGATCCCTGACTGTGAATTCCAACAATGTCTAGAGATTTTTTGCCAAATATACCGGCTTGAAATGTTTAGTATTAACACTTCCAATACCAGCTTTACTACCATTTGGATATCTAAGAGTTGCGAATACTTCTAAAGTGTTATAGCAGCTCAATGAACAGGCATTTATGTTTCACCATCTTTCTTACAAAAAGTCAACACATTTAGACAGAATTATAAATGTTACCAGTTTTCAACTTCTTACCTTGCTGTGAACACGATTTCTCTGCGATAAAACTGTGCGCTGGAGATAACAAGCCTTTATTAACCTGTATTTGTACTGTTTTAGGCACCGTCTTAACTATTTCCCTAGCCTTTCTTTGTGAATTTCATTGTTTGATTCTCTCTTATCCAGTGATACGAGCTCACTCACGGTGAATTCCAACAATTTCTAGAGATTTTTCGACCAATATAGCGGCTTTAAATGTAAATTATTACCACTTCTAATACTTGCTTAACTACGATTCTGATTTCTAAGAGTTGTGAATACTTCTATGGTGTTATAGCAGCTCAATGAACATGCATTTATGGTTCACTTACTTTCTTCCCAAAAATCAACACATTTGACAGAATTATCAATACAGCCAGTGTTCAAGGTAATTCTCCGCACTGTGAACATGAATTGTCTGGGATGAAACAGTGCGCTTGACATAATAGGACTTTGTTCACCTGTATTTGTACTGTTTTAGGCACCGTCCTAAATATTTCCCTAGTCTTTTCTTGGGCATTCTCAGTGTCTGCTTCCCTTTGTCCAGTGAACTAAGCTCATTCCCTATGGATTCCCAGTGCTTATCCACCGCTTTTCCATATATACCAGCTCTACAAATGTAAATTCTATTTAAACGACTGTCCTACCTTTCTCAGCCCTTTGGAATCAAACACTTGACATTTCAACACTGCCCTAGAGATTTTAAGTCTCCACAAATGTATTCTACGTGTTTCAGACACATACCTGTTCATTTCCATGGCCCGTTATTGTGAGTTCTCAGGGTTTTCACAATTTCATACAGGATGTTCACATTTGCATACAGCAATGTTCTCAGGGTTTTCACATTTTCATACAGGAGCCCTATGAAAAAGAGTTAAATGTTTAACCACGCTTCTTCCAGAAGGCTAATTTAGCATGAATTGTAAATGTAGCCCATATCCAACTCAGTTCTCTGCTCTCTGAACATGATTTCCCAGGCATCCAACAGTACCCTGCACATATTGGGCTCAATGAACTTGTATTTCTACTGTTTCATGCACCTTCCTAAAAATTTCCCGTCTTTCACTCTGAATTTCAGTGTTTGATTCTCTTTTACCTAGTTATACGAGCTCACTCACTGTGAATTCCAACCATTTCTAGAGTTTTCACCCTAATATATCGGACTTTAAATGTAAACTATTACCACTCTCAATACTGGTCTTACTTTCCTTTGGATGTTTAAGACTTCTGAATACTTCTATACTGTTATATCAGCTGAATGAACCTGATTTATGTTTCACCTACTTTCTTCCAAAAAATCAACACACTGAGACGGAATTATCAATATAGCCAGTGTTTAAGTTAGTTCTCTGCTCTGTGAACATGAATTCTCTGGGATGAAATAGTGCGCTTGACATAATAAGCCTTTATTCACCTGTATTTGTACTCTTTTAGGATCCGTCCTAAACATATCCCTAGCCTTTCAGTGAGAATTTCCTGGTTTGATTCGCTCTTATCCAGTGATTCGAGATCGCTGACTGTGAATTCCAACAATGTCTAGAGATTTTTTGCCAAATATACCGGCTTGAAATGTTAAGTATTAACACTTCCAATACCAGCTTTACGACCATTTGGATATCTAATAGTTGCGAATACTGCTAGAGTGTTATAGCAGCTCAATGAACATGCATTTATGTTTCACCATCTTTCTTCCAAAAAGTCAACACATTTAAACAGAATTATAAATGTTTCCAGTTTTCAACTTCTTACCTTGCTGTGAACACGATTTCTCTGGGATAAAACCGTGCGCTGGAGATAACAAGCCTTTATTAACCTGTATTTGTACTGTTTTAGGCACCGTCTTAACTATTTCCCTAGCCTTTCTTTGTGAATTTCATTGGTTGATTCTCTCTTATCCAGTGATACGAGCTCACTCACGGTGAATTCCAACAATTTCTAGAGATTTTTTCGACCAATATAGCGGCTTTAAATGTAAATTATTACCACTTCTAATACTTGCTTAACTACGATTCTGATTTCTAAGAGTTGTGAATACTTCTATGGTGTTATAGCAGCTCAATGAACATGCATTTATGTTTCACCTACTTTCTTCCCCAAAATCACCACATTTAGACAGAATTAGCAATACAGCCAGTGTTCATGGTAATTCTCCGCACTGTGAACATGAATTGTCTGGGATGAAACAGTGCGCTTGACATAATAGGACTTTGTTCACCTGTATTTGTACTGTTTTAGGCACCGTCCTAAATATTTCCCTAGTCTTTTCTTGGGCATTCTCAGTGTCTGCTTCCCTTTGTCCAGTGAACTAAGCTCATTCCCTATGGATTCCCAGTGCTTATCCACCGCTTTTCCATATATACCAGCTCTACAAATGTAAATTCTATTTAAACGACTGTTCTACCTTTCTCAGCCCTTTGGAATCAAACACTTGACATTTCAACACTGCCCTAGAGATTTTAAGTCTCCACAAATGTATTCTACGTGTTTCAGACACATACCTGTTCATTTCCATGGCCCGTTATTGTGAGTTCTCAGGGTTTTCACAATTTCATACAGGATGTTCACATTTGCATACAGCAATGTTCTCAGGGTTTTCACATTTTCATACAGGAGCCCTATGAAAAAGAGTTAAATGTATAACCACGCTTCTTCCAGAAGGCTAATTTAGCATGAATTGTAAATGTAGCCCGTATCCAACTCAGTTCTCTGCTCTCTGAACATGATTTCCCAGGCATCCAACAGTACCCTGCACATATTGTGCTTAATGAACTTGTATTTCTACTGTTTCATGCACCTTCCTAAAAATTTCCCGTCTTTCATTCTGAATTTCAGTGTTTGATTCTCTTTTACCTAGTTATACGAGCTCACTCACTGTGAATTCCAACCATTTCTAGAGTTTTCACCCTCATATATATCGGACTTTAAATGTAAACTATTACCACTCTCAATACTGGTCTTACTTTCCTTTGGATGTTTAAGACTTTTGAATACTTCTATACTGTTATATCAGCTGAATGAACCTGATTTATGTTTCACCTACTTTCTTCCAAAAAATCTACACACTGAGACGGAATTATCAATATAGCCAGTGTTTAAGTTAGTTCTCTGCTCTGTGAACATGAATTCTCTGGGAGGAAATAGTGCGCTTGACATAAGAAGCCTTTATTCACCTGTATTTGTACTCTTTTAGGAACCGTCCTAAACATATCCCTAGTCTTTCAGTGAGAATTTCCAGGTTTGATTCGCTCTTATCCAATGATACTAGATCGCTGACTGTGAATTCCAACAATGTCTAGAGATTTTTTGCCAAATATACCGGCTTGAAATGTTTAGTATTAACACTTCCAATACCAGCTTTACTACCATTTGGATATCTAAGAGTTGCGAATACTTCTAGAGTGTTATAGCAGCTCAATGAACATGCATTTATGTTTCACCATCTTTCTTACAAAAAGTCAACACATTTAGACAGAATTATAAATGTTACCAGTTTTCAACTTCTTACCTTGCTGTGAACACGATTTCTCTGTGATAAAACTGTGCGCTGGAGATAACAAGCCTTTATTAACCTGTATTTGTACTGTTTTAGGCACCGTCTTAACTATTTCCCTAGCCTTTCTTTGTGAATTTCATTGTTTGATTCTCTCTTATCCAGTGATACGAGCTCACTCACGGTGAATTCCAACAATTTCTAGAGATTTTTCGACCAATATAGCGGCTTTAAATGTAAATTATTACCACTTCTAATACTTGCTTAACTATGATTCTGATTTCTAAGAGTTGTGAATACTTCTATGGTGTTATAGCAGCTCAATGAACATGCATTTATGTTTCACCAAATTTCTTCCCCAAAATCAACACATTTAGACAGAATTATCAATACAGCCAGTGTTCAAGGTAATTCTCCGCACTGTGAATATGAATTGTCTGGGATGAAACAGTGCGCTTGACATAATAGGACTTTGTTCACCTGTATTTGTACTGTTTTAGGCACCGTCCTAAATATTTCCCTAGTCTTTTCTTGGGCATTCTCAGTGTCTGCTTCCCTTTTTCCAGTGAACTAAGGTTATTCCCTATGTATGCCCAGTGCTTATCCACCGCTTTTCCATATATACCAGCTCTACAAATGTAAATTCTATTTAAACGACTGTCCTACCTTTCTCAGCTCTTTGGAATCAAACACTTGACATTTCAACACTGCCCTAGAGATTTTAAGTCTCCACAAATGTATTCTACGTGTTTCAGACACATACCTGTTCATTTCCATGGCCCGTTATTGTGAGTTCTCAGGGTTTTCACAATTTCATACAGGATGTTCACATTTGCATACAGCAATGTTCTCAGGGTTTTCACATTTTCATACAGGAGCCCTATGAAAAAGAGTTAAATGTTTAACCACACTTCTTCCAGAAGGCTAATTTAGCATGAATTGTAAATGTAGCCCGTATCCAACTCAGTTCTCCGCTCTCTGAACATGATTTCCCAGGCATCCAACAGTACCCTGCACATATTAGGCTCAATGAACTTGTATTTCTACTGTTTCATGCACCTTCCTAAAAATTTCCCGTCTTTCATTCTGAATTTTAGTGTTTCATTCTCCTTTACCTAGTTATACGAGCTCACTCACTGTGAATTCCAACCATTTCTAGAGTTTTCACCCTAATATATTGGACTTTAAATGTAAACTGTTACCACTCTCCATACTGGTCTTACTTTCCTTTGGATGTTTAAGACTTTTGAATACTTCTATACTGTTATATCAGCTGAATGAACCTGATTTATGTTTCACCTACTTTCTTCCAAAAAATCAACACATTGAGACAGAATTATCAATATAGCCAGTGTTTAAGTTAGTTCTCTGCTCTGTGAACATGAATTCTCTGGGAGGAAATAGTGCGCTTGACATAATAAGCCTTTATTCACCTGTATTTGTACTCTTTTAGGAACCGTCCTAAATATATCCCTAGCCTTTCAGTGAGAATTTCCTGGTTTGATTCGCTCTTATCCAGTGATACGAGATCGCTGACTGTGAATTCCAACAATGTCTAGAGATTTTTTGCCAAATATACCGGCTTGAAATGTTTAGTATTAACACTTCCAATACCAGCTTTACTACCATTTGGATATCTAAGAGTTGCGAATACTTCTAGAGTGTTATAGCAGCTCAATGAACATGCATTTATGTTTCACCATCTTTCTTCCAAAAAGTCAACACATTTAGACAGAATTATAAATGTCACCAGTTTTCAACTTCTTACCTTGCTGTGAACACGATTTCTCTGCGATAAAACCGTGCGCTGGAGATAACAAGCCTTTATTAACCTGTATTTGTACTGTTTTAGGCACCGTCTTAACTATTTCCCTAGCCTTTCTTTGTGAATTTCATTGTTTGATTCTGTCTTATCCCGTGATACGAGCTCACTCACGGTGAATTCCAACAATTTCTAAAGATTTTTCGACCAATATAGCGGCTTTAAATGGAAATTATTTCCACTTCTAATACTTGCTTAACTACGATTCTGATTTCTAAGAGTTGTGAATACTTCTATGGTGTTATAGCAGCTCAATGAACATGCATTTATGTTTCACCTACTTTCTTCCCAAAAATCAACACATTTAGACAGAATTATCAATACAGCCAGGGTTCAAGGTAATTCTCCGCACTGTGAACATGAATTGTCTGGGATGCAACAGTGCGCTTGACATAATAGGACTTTGTTCATCTGTATTTGTACTGTTTTAGGCACCGTCCTAAATATTTCCCTAGTCTTTTCTTGGGCATTCTCAGTGTCTGCTTCCCTTTGTCCAGTGATTCAAGCTCATTGCTTGTGTATTCCCAGAGCTTATCAAGCGTTTTTGCATATTAACAGCTGTACAAATGGAAATTCTATTTTAACGACTGTCCTACCTTTCTCAGATCTTTGGAATCAAACACTTGATATTTCAACACTGCACTAGATATATTAAGTTTCCGCAAATGTATTCCATGTTTTTCAGACACATTCCTGTTCATTTCCATGGTTCGTTGTTTTGAATTCTCAGGGGTTTCTCATTTTCATACAGGATGTTTACATTGGCATACAGGAATGTTGTCAGGGTTTTCATATTTTCATACATGAGTCTAATGAAAAAGATAGTTAAATGTTTAACCAACCTTCTTTCAAAAGGCCAACTAATTTAGCATGAATTATAAATGTAGCCAGTATCCAACTCAGTTCTCTGCTTTCTGAACATGATTTCCCAGTGAACAAACAGTGTACTTCAGATGTGAAGACTCAGTGAACTTGTATTTCTACTGTTTAAGGCACCTTCCTGAAAATTTCCCTAGTCTTTCATTTTGAATTTCAGTGTTTGATTCTCTTTTATCCCCAAATTCACACTCACTCACTGTGAATTGCAACTGTTTGTAGAGATTTTCGCCAAATAAATTGGACTTTAAATGTAAATTATTACGACTTTGAATTCTAGCTTTACTACAATTGGATTTCTAAGAGTGGTGAATACTTCTATGTTGTTACATCAGCTCAATGAACCTGCATTTATGTTTCACCTATTTCCTTCCAAAAATTCATCAGATTTACGCAGAATTTTAAATGTATCCGGTGTTCAACTCAGTTCTCTATTCTGTGAACATGATTTCTCCAGGATTAAACAGTGCCCTTGAGATAATAAGCCTCTATGAACCTGTAGTTGTACTTTTTAGGCACCTTCCTAAATATTTCCCTAGTCTTTACATGTGAATTCTCAGTGTCTGCTTCACTTTGTCCAGTGATTTAAGCTCATTCCCTGTGAATTTCAACAATTTCTGAATATTTTGCCAAATAAATAGGACTTCAAATGGAAATTTTTACCACTTTGAATACTGTTTCACTACCATTTTCTTTTCTAAGACATGTGAATAATTTTATACTGTTATATCAGCTCAATGAACATGAATTTATGTTTCACCTTCTTTTTTCCTAAAAGTCAACACATTTAGACAGAATTATACATGTTGCCAGTGTTCTACTCAGTTCTCTGCTCTTTGAACTCGATTTCTTCGGGAAGAAACAGTGCCATTGAGTTAATAAGGCTTTATGGACCTGTATTTGTACTTTTTCAGGCACCTTCCTCAATAATTCATTACTCTTTCATTGAGAATTCTCAGTGTCTGCTTCACTTTGTCCAGGGATTCAAGCTTAGTACCTGTGTATTCCAAGGACTTATCGACAGAATTTCCATACATACCAGCTCTACATATTCTATTTTAATGAATGTACCACCTTTCTCACCTCTTGGATACAAATACTTCATATTTCAACACTGCACGAGAGATATTAAGGTTCTACAAATGTATTCCAAGTGTTTCAGACACATACCCATTCATTTCCCTGGTCGGTTATTGTGAGTTGTCAGGGTTTTCACATTTTCAAATGGGAATGTGAGTTCTATGATAAAGTTAAATATTTAACAAACTTTTTTTCCCAAGGCCAACTCACTTAGCATGAATTATAAATGTAGCCAGTACACAACTCAGTTCTCTGCTCTCTGAACATGATTTCCCAGTGATTCCACAGTATCCTTCAGATATTAGGCCTCAATGAACTTTTATTTCTACTGTTTCAGGCACCTTTCTAAAAATTTCCCTAGTCTTTCATTGTGAATTCTCAGGGTCTGCTTCACTTTGTCCAGTGATTCAAGCTCATTCCCTGTGTATTCCTAGTGTTTATCCACCGTTTTTTCATATATACCAGCTCTACAAATGTAAATTCTTTCTTTGTAACAACTGTCCTACCTTTCTCAGCTCTTGGATACAAATACTTGATATTTCACTAGAGATATTACATTTCTGCAAATATATTCCAAGTGTTTCAGAAACATAGCTATTCATTTCCATGGTCGGTTTTAGTGAATTCTCAGGGTTTTCAAATTTTCTTACAGGATTGTGAGTCCTATGAAAAAGATAGTTAAATGTTTAACCAATCTTCTTTCAAAAGGCCAACTCATTTAGCATGTAATATAAATGTAGCCAGTATCTAACTCAGTGTTTTTTGAACGTGATTTCCCAGGGATCAAAGAGTGTCCCTCAATATTAAGGCTCTATCAACCTGTAATTGTATTGTTTCTGGCACCTTCTTAAAAATTTCCATAGTCTTCCCTTGTGAATTTCAGTGTTGCATTCGCTTTTGTCCAGTGATTCAAGCTCACTCACTGTGAATTGCAACTATTTCTAGAGCGTTTAGCCAAATAAATCGTACTTTAAATGTAAATTATTTCCACTTTTAATACCAGCTTGACTACCATTTTGATTTCTAAGAGCTGTGAATACTTCTTTACTGTTACATCAGCTCAATAAACATGAATTTATGTTTCACCTTCTTTCTTCCTAAAAATCAACACATTTAGACAGAATTATACATGTAGCCAGTGTTCAACTTAGTTCTCTGCTCTTTGAACACGATTTCTCTGGGATGACACAGTGTCCTTGAGATAATAAGGCTCTATGAACCTGTATTTGTACTGTTTCAGGCACCTTCTTAAATATTTCCCTAGCCTTTCATTGTGAATTCTCAGTGTCTGCTTCACTTTGTCCATGATTCAAGCACATTCCCTGTATATTCCAAGTGTTTTTCCACCATTTTTCCAAGTATACCATCTCTACAAATGTTAATTCTTTCTGTTTTAACGACTGTCCTACCTTTCTCAGCTCTTGGATACAAATAGTTGATATTTCAACACTGCACTAGAGATATTAAGGTTCTACAAATGTATTCCACGTGTTTGAGACAAATACTTATTCATTTCCCTGGTCGGTTATTGTGAGTTCTCAGGCTTTTCACATTTCCATACTGGAATGTGAGTCCTATGAAAAATACAGTTAAAGGTTTACCAACCTTCTTTGAAAAGGCCAACTCATTTAGCATGAGTTATAAATGTAGCCAGTATCCAACTCAGTGCTCTTAGAACATGATTTCTCAGGGATCAAACAGTGTCCTTCAGATATTAGTGCTCAATGAACTTGTATTTCTACTGTTTCACGCACCTTCCTAAAAATTTCCCTCGTTTTTAATTGTGAATTTCAGTGTTTGGTTCTCTTTTATCCAGTTATTCGAGCTCACTCACTGTGAATTCCTACAATTTTTTGAGATTTTCGCCAAATAAATCAGACTTTAAATGTAAATTATTACCACTTTGAATACTAGATTTACTACCATTTTTATTTCTAAGATTTTTGAATACTTCTATACTGTTATATCAGCTCAATGAACATGAATTTATGTTTCACCTACTTTCTTCCTAGAAATCCATACAAGCACTTTCACACATTTAACGGTTTTCTATGAATGTAAATTCTTAGGATTGTGAAGAACTTTCTTAGAAAAACATCTACTCTTTGATACTGACTTATAAATGTGCCTTTGGACACGAATTCTCATTGCTTCAACACAGCACCACATATATTAAGGTTGTAAAAACGTATATTCAAAGTTTTTCAAGCACATTTCAAAAAGTTTGCCTGGTCTATCATTGTGATTTCTGAGAGTTCTAAGCATTTTCGAAATACCGTTAACTGTGTTCTGTGAATATGAATTCTTTGTTTTGTAAACAACTTTCCTCACAAAACGCCAACTCATTGAAACTGACATATAAATTCATCTTTGAACACGAATTCTTAGTGTTTCCACCCTGCCTCAAAGATATTAAGGTCCTACAAACATGTATTCAAAGTGTTGTGTCTGAATTATAAATACTGTAAACACGAGCCTAATCAGTTAACAGCTCTTTGAACACTGTCCCACAGATATTAACTTTCTGTGACTGTCAATGTGCAGCATGACATCATTAAAGGCAATGCTAGCCTCAAAGTCTAGCCTAGAATCATAGGCTCTGAGCGAAACCTCCACACTTGGAGAGCCCAGCCATACTCCCACATTGCTGAGCCTATCACCAAAGGGCCAAGCCTCGCTCAGGGAGAATACAGGCAAAGTCTTAAGCAATGGCAGACTGGGCCCTGGGCCTCTCTCTCAGCGAGTCTTAGAAGGCCCTTGGCACACTACTCCCTTGGTCTCTCTATCATATTCCTAACAAGGCTCAGGGCCTTGGCAACCTTGGCCCCGGGCCTCTCTTAGAAACTTCTAAAGAGTCAGTAAGCTTTTAGGGGTTAAGCCCCATAGAGATCCAGGGTCCCTAAAGGACTGAAGGGGCAAGATTTCTGGTGGAGGTCCACTTGGGTATCACTGGTGGCTTCCATCCCCTCCTTAGGCCTAAGCAACCCTAGCATTAAGAGGCAGATAGTGAGGGTAAGGTGCTGTACTCACGCTGATGATGGCCTGTGACTTTTCTGAAAGAGTTATCTGGGTTTCAAAAAGGGAGTGCTTAACTATGGGCCACTAAGTTACCATGCAACCTGGCTGTCTGATGTCACTCACGGAGTCCAAAAGAGGCCACACGCAGGAAGACTACATGAATTAAAAATAGTACATACACGACGTGACCTTGGAGGATCAGAGCTGTTATATAAGAGGTGTCCCAATTGCCCTTGGGCCTTACTGCCCAACAATAATTCCTTCTTTCATCCTAGATTTGTGGGCTCATGGAAGGCTCCCTATAGGACCTGCTGACAGAGGAAGGAAAGTTGTGGAGTGGCTTTGCATGATGTCCATATCCAACCAGAAACTGCAGTTCTGTGATACAACAGGCTATTCTGGATATTTGTGAAGGACAGTGGTAAGTAAACCATAGCAATGGGAAGAGCTTGGGGCCTCATTCTCTTTGTTTAGATGACAAATGACCAGATTTGCAATCAGATTCTGATTCATGGCTCCAGCCATGATCTTGCAATTGTAGTCAGAGACATGAAAGACACATTTTTGGAAGATCATTGCCAATGACATTTGGGCAGAAGTTTCTTAGACTGTTCTCAAACAATGGGCATGAAATACAGATATTTGTGTCACATATACTGTTTATAACAGTGAATTCTCACAGTTGAGGATTTAATTAATCAATAATATAAAGTGGTCCTAGAAGGTTTGGCTCAGTGGGTAGAGCATTGGCCTGTGGACAGAAGGGTCCTAGGTTCTATTCTGATCAAGGGAATATGCCAAGGTTGCAGGCTCAGTCCCCAGTAGGACGCGTGCAGGAGGCAGCAAATCAATGATTCTCTCTCATCATGATGTTTTTCTCTCTGTCTCTCCCTCTCCATTCCTCTCTGGAATAAATAAAAAATATATCTATTTAAAAAAATAAGATAAAGTGGCACATTCTATATATTCCCTCACATATGGAATGTAAAACCACAAACAAACAAGAAAAACCTCCCACATAGAGATGAAATCATGGTAGGTACAAGAGGGGAAAACATGAAGGAGGAAAGGAGGTAAAGGGGTCAAACACAAGAGGACAGAGGAGGCTAGACTTTGGGAGGTGAGCACATAATGGATTATGCTATGTTGTACTATAGAGTCATAATATGACATTTATTTAATATTATTAACCACATTACCTCCCACTCTTGTTCATGAAAAGAAGACATTTTTCTGTTTTTGGATAAACATATTTTTGTTTATCTACAATTTGTTCAACCAGAATGAGGATAATCATCTGAGACTTGGTAATAGAACATGGGTGGCATGGTGGTAGCCATCAGACAGTTTGTGAGGAGTAGTGCTTAGAAAAATAAAAAAGATCCATAATGTTATCAAACCCAGCTCTGAATCCAGACTTCTGCCAAGCAAGGCAATTTCCAAGTACTGGGCTACAACTTCAGTAGCTGGGGAGTGAAGAGCACTGGACAATCCAATGGGTTTCCTGCATTCTAGTTCTCATGTCTGTGGTGATAACATAGATTCTGAAAAATTTCCAAGTGGTCCCCTGCAGCAGACATGGATGTGCTCTTGCACATCACTTCATTTATATCCAGAATCAAATTGAAGAGATTCAGGACATGAACAGATTATTCTTTTTCAATGGCTCAACAAAATATGAGGAAAATTGGAAAGATTCCTAGTACAGTTGTAATTGATAAGGAAGGAAACTAGAATAATTCATGATTTCTCATGGACAGGAAAATTGTGCAAAAAAGAGGAAGCACACAAGGGGAATAATGGCAGTGACATCTCCTGTAGCAGTTGCTAACTTGAATAGATGCAACTCTCAGCAGGACATTAAAGGTGAAGGATGAAATGTGACCCCTGAGGAAATGTGCTACTCTTTGGAAGAACTACACGAGTACAATAATTTACACAAGCAGAAAAGTATAGAATATGTCTGGAAATAATGTTGGGGAAAATGTTACATGGTACATAAATTTGGATAAAAGGGGATGTATTAATTTTAGCTCACTAGACAGACTCTGCATTTAAATTTTCAGAGTGGATGATTAGAAAAGGCTCTAAAAGCTTATGGGGATGATTGCCTGACAAATGCATTGAATCATGGCCCAATAAATGTGACATGCCCACTGTCTCTTGTTCTAATAAAGAAAAAGCAGTTCAAAATTTTATGAAAGGGAGAATGTTAGAGTGGATTGGTCATAAGAGTCCTATTCCAACTCTGTGCATGTACACCTGGCATAACTTTCACCAATACATTGCAAAATATATTTAAGAGTGGAAATGGAATGTTTGAAGAGCTGTGTGTTGACACTTCTATGAAGGCTAGACATTGGAAATTGAAACCTCTCAATGGAAAAATCTAAATGTGATGGGGTCTATGGATACTCAGGTGATGCAGGGTATGCAACCACCAAACTCATGGTAGATCTGATCACACTGAAAGACTGCAAGTCAAAGCAGCATCAATGAGTCAGAACTCTCCAAAAGATAAACCAAACAACCCCATTTACCATTGTAACAACAACAACAAAAACACAATTAAGATACTTAGCAATAAACTTCACCAAGGAGGTAAAAGACCTATCCTTGGAAAACTACAGGATGTTGAAAAAAGAGAGGAAGATATAAACAAGTAGAAGAATATACCATGTTCATGGATTGGTAAAATCAACATCATTAAAATGTCCGTACTACCCAAGGCAATCTACAGATTCAATGCAATTCCTATTAAAATACCAACAGCATATTTCAAAAGTCTAACACAAATAGTCCAAAAATTATATGGAACCAAAAAATACCCCTAATGGCCATGGAAAATCTTGAAAAAGAAGAACAAAATTGGAGGAATCAAAATTTCAGATACCAAGTTATACTACAAAGTTCCTGTACTCAAAACAGCCTGGTACTCCCACAAGAATAGGCATATAAATCAATGAAACAGAACAAAGACCCCAGAAAATCTAACCAAGCCAGTGCACTCAATTAATATTTGACAAAGGAGGCAAGAGCATAAAATGTAGTAAAGACTGTGTCTTCAATATATGGATTGGGAAAACTGGACAGGTATATGCAAAAAATAATAAGAAAAGTAGACCACCAACTTACACCATACACAAGAATAAGCTCAAAATGGATAAATGACTGAAATGTAACTTGTAAAACCATAAAAATCTTAGAAGAAATGATAGGCAGCAAAATCTCAAGACACCTCTTGTAGCAATATGTTTACCGATACATCTCCTAGGGCAAAAGAAACTAAGGAAAAAATAAAAAAATGGAACTATGTCAAAATAAAAAGCCTCTGCACAGCAAAAGTAACCATCAATGATATGAAAAGGGAGCTCACTGCATTGGAGAACATATTTGCCAATGATAAATCTGATAAGGGGTTAATTTCAAAAATATATAACGAACTCATAACAACTTAATAAAAGGAAGACAAACAACTCAATTTAAAAATGGGCAAAGGACCTAAACAGAGTAGACATACAAAAGGCCAAGAGACATACAAAAAAGTGCTGAAAGTCACTAATCATCTGAGAGATGCAAATGAAAATGACAGTGAGGTGTCACCTCAAACCTGTCAGAATAGCTACCACTAACAAATCAACAAATGACAAGTGCTGGCGAAGATATGGAGAAAAGGGAACACCGCTGGTGGGAATGCATACTGGTGCAGCTGCTGTGCATTATAGTATGGAGTGTCCTCAGAAAATTAAATATGGAACTTCCATATGAGCCAGTGATCCCATTTCTAGTAATATGTTCTAAGAAACCCGAAATACCAATCAGAAAGCATATACTTACACCCCCATGTTCATGGCAGCACAATTTATAATAGCTAAGAGTGCTCTGAAATCTGTGGATCTATCATAGTTTTATGCCAATCATTCTTCAAATAATCCCACTAAAATATTTAAAAAATGATCATCCTCCTTACTATAATTTCATTAAGAAGCTAATTAGCATTAACCTTTTAAGTTGGAGATTGGAAGTTTAAACCTTCTTTCTCTCTTTTTTAAATCTTTCTTGTTGAAAATGTTACGTATGTCCCTTTTTATTTTTAACTTAATAATGATATGCCTCATTAGATACATCAACTTATTTATCACAATTTTATCAATAATTCTTAGATTATTTATAACTAGAGGGACAGTGCATGAAATTCGTGCACTGGAAGAGGGGGGGTGTCCCTCTCATTCCAGCCTGCACCCTCTCCAATCTGGGACCCCTCGGGGGATGTCTGACGGCTGGTTTAGGCCCAATCCCTCAGGCCTAAACCGACAGTTGGACATCCCTCTCACAATCTGGGACTGCTGGCTGCTAACCGCTTGCCTGCCTGATTGCCCCTAACCGCTTCTGCCTGCCAGCCTGATCAATCCCTAACTGTTCCTCTGCCAACCAAACTTATTAGATTAACACCTAACTGCTCCCCTGCTGGCCCAATTGCCCCCAACTGCCCTCTCCTGCAGGCCTGGTCCCCACCAACTGTCCTCCCCTGCTGGCATGGTTGCCCCCAACTGCCCTCCCCTGCCGGCCTGATCTTGCCCCCAATGGCCCTTCCCTGCCAGCCTGATCACCCCTAACTGCCTCTGCCTTCCTGATCACTCCTAACTGCCCTCCTCTGCCAGCCTGATCTCGCCCACAACTGCCCTCCTTTGCCAGCCAATTTGGTTCTGATTGGTCAGTTTCTATGCCAGTCAGCCTCAAAACTCCACCTCCTAGGCAGCCATTAGCTCCTCGTAATTCACCCAGATTTGGTTCTGATTGGTCGGTTTCTATGCCACTCAGCATCTCTGGGCCTATCTCCAGGCCTGATCATAGAGGCACGGCTGATTAGCAGCTGCCCCAGGCTGCTGGTGAACAGCTGAACTGCTGACCTCTGTGAGAGAGAGAAAGGCTTGGCTGCTGGTGGAGAGAGAGAGAAGCAGGGTGGTCAGACCCTACTTCTCTATCCTGGCTTCACCAGCAGCTGCTGCCACTGCTGATCAGCCCTGCCTCTCTCTCTCTCTGAGAGAGAAGCAGTTCAGCCCCCTCACCTGCTGCACAGCACAGCCTGGTGAAGGGTCAAGCCTCCCAGTTGTTGTGGATGTGACAGACCCAGGGTTTTTATATATTAGGATAATACAACTTAAAATTTCGAAACACTCATACTATTCAAACCAAGAACCTCTAACAACTAAATCGCTAAAACTTTCAACCCTTTGAGAAACTAAATGAACTCAAATCTATTTGCCTCTTTCATTACCCCTATGATAATAGGCTTACCTTTTGTCATTTTAATTATATTTCCAAATATGCTCTTTCCATCAACTACATAACTTATATTAATAACCTCCTAGTCGCAATTCAACAATGATTGATTCACTTAACACAGCACAAATATTAATTCATAGTAAAAAGGGCCACATTTGAAAGCTTATATTAATCTTACTAATTATATGTTTTGGTTTAACAAACTTATTAGATCTTTTACCCCATTCATTTACTCCTACTGCTCAACTCTCAATGAATCTTGGAATAGCTTTCCCTCTACTAGTATGAACACACAGTAATTTTTGGCTTTTGACATGAAACCAAAGCATGCTTGCACACTTTTTACTTCAAGGAACCCCAATTCCCTTTATCTCCATATTAG
Source organism: Corynorhinus townsendii (assembly GCA_026230045.1). Classification (NCBI taxonomy): domain Eukaryota; kingdom Metazoa; phylum Chordata; class Mammalia; order Chiroptera; family Vespertilionidae; genus Corynorhinus; species Corynorhinus townsendii. The sequence continues at coordinate 970,634 of JAPDVU010000014.1, forward strand.
TAAACCTCAAAAGAATCAGCCTATTCATGCAACCAATAGTACTAGCAGTACAACTGACAGCCAACATTACTGCAGATCACCTACTTATCCACTTAATGGGAGAGCAACCCCAGCTGTAATAAGCATTAGTATAACCAGCACCCTCATGACATTGATTGTTCTTATTACCTATTCTAGAATTTGCGAGTAGTTCTAATTAAAGCTTATGTATTCACCTTACTGGTTAGTCTTCATCTTCATGACAATGGTTAGTGACCCATCAAATGCACGCATACCACATAGTCAACTGAAGCCCCTTATGACTTACAGGATACCTATCAGCCCTTGTCATAACAGCAGGCTTAGTTATATGATTTCACTTTAACTCACCATTATTATTAACTGTAGGCCTGGTTACTAATGTATTAACCATTTACCAGTGATGATGAGATATTGTTTGAGAAAGCACATTTTAAGGCCATCATACACTAATTATACAAGAAGGACTCCATTACAACATAATTTTTTTTTTATTTATCATCTCTGAAGTATTTTTCTTTTTAAGATTTTTCTGAGCTTTCTATCATTCAAAGCTAGTCCATACTCCAGAACTATGTGAATATTGATCCCCATCAGGCATCAATCCCCTTAATCCCTTAGAAGTACCTCATCTAAATACATCTGCTCTGGCATCTCTATCACTTCAGCTCATTATAGTTTAATATTCGGGCGTTGCAAGCACATGGTTCAAGCACTGTTCATTATGATTTGTGTAGGCTTATACTTCACATTACTTCAAACCCCAGATGTCATGAAACATCATTTTCTATCTCAGACGGTGTCTACAAGTCAACATCCTTTATAGCCACAGGCTTTATTGGCTCTACCTTGCTTATTGTATGCCTCCTACACCAACTGAAATTCCACTTCACATCTCATCATTTTGGATTTGAAGCCGCTGCCTGATAATGACACTTTGTAGATGTCATATGACTACTCTTATATGTCCCTATTTATCAATGAGGATCCTATTCTTTTAGTATTAATTAGTACAACTGACTTCCAATTAGTTAGTTTTGGTAAAATCCAAAAAAAGAATAATTAACCTTGTACTTACTTTATTTATCAATACTAGCATCTTGACATGTAAATAATCACATTTTATCTTCCCCAAATAAATGTTTATGCCAAAAAAATCAAGCCCTTATGAATGTGGTTTTGACCCAAGAAATGCTAAAGGGGCTGTTGTAAAAAGAAGAAATAGAAAGAGAAGGAGGAACACAGGCTTAAAGAATAAAAATGGCAACAAACAAGTACCTTAAATGTAAATGGATTAAATGTTGCCATCAAAAGACACCGGGTAGCTAAATGAATACAAATCATTACCTATATATATGCTGTCTACAAGAGAACCACCTTAGAAAAAAGGACTCACACAAACTGAAAGTGAAGAGATGGGGGGAAAATTCCAGAAAAATAGAAATGAAAATAAATCTGGAGTAGCAATACTCATATCTGACAAAATAGACTTCAAAGTGAAGGCCATGATAAGAGATAATGAAGGCCCCTTCATAACTCTAAAGCAGTTGGTACAACAAGAAAATATAACTCTGGTAAACATGTATGCACCCAATACAGGAGCACCCAAATACATAAAAACAACACTGGGATGAGATCAATAGTTACACAATAATAGTAGGGGACTTTAACACCCCACTGACATCACAGGATAGATATTCTAGACAAAAAAATCAATAAGGAAATAGTGACCTTAAATGACCCACTAGATCAGATGGAATTAATTGACATTTTCAGGACATTTCATTCTAAAGCTAAAGAATATAAATTCTTCTCAAGTGCATATGGGGCATTTTCAAAGATAGGCCACATGTTAGGACACAAGCGAAGTCTCTACAAATTCAAGAATATTGAAATCATATCAAGCATCTTCTCAGACCACAATGGCATGAAATTAAAAATCAGCTACAATAAAAACACTTAAAAACAATCAAACACATGTAGACTAAATAGCATGCTATTAAATAATAAATGGGCTACCAAAGAGATCAAAGAAGAAATAAAACACATACTGAAACAAATGAAAGTGAACACACAACAAACCCAAATCTATGGGACACAGCAAAAGCAGCCTTGAGGGGGAGGTTCCTTGTTCAACATAGTATTAGAAGCCCTAGCCATAGCACTACAGGCCAACCTCAAAAAAAAAAAAAAGAAAGAAAGAAAGAAAAAAGAAAGAAAGAAAGAAAAACTTGCAATCAATTCTATAACCCTAAAACTTAAAGAATTAGAAAGAGAACAACAAGACAAGACCAGAGTAAGTAGAAGGAAGGAAATACTAAAGATCAGAGTAGAAATAAATGACATAGGGATTAAAACAAAACAAAACAAATAAATAAAAGATCAACAAAACCAAGAGCTGGTTCTTTGAAAGGCTAAACAAGATAGATGAACCTTTAGTCAGAATCATCAAGAAACAAAGAGGGAGAGCCCAAGTAAATAAAATCATAAATGAAAGAGGTGAATTAACCACTGACCCCACATAAATACAAAGAATCATAAAATATACTGTGAATGCCTTTATTCCAAAGAAATGGACAACCTGGACAAAATGGACATATTCCTAGAAAAATTCCATTCTTCCAAAACTCAATTAGGAAGAATCAGAAAATTCTGATAGGCCAATAATGACTGATGAAATTGAAGCAATAATAATAATAAAAAACTTCCAGAAAACAGAAGCCCTGGCCCAGATGGCTTCACAGGGGAGTTTTAGCAAACATTCAAAGAACTAACACCTATACTCCTCAAACTATTGCAAAAAATTCAAGAAGAAGGAACACTTCAAAGCTCTTTCTTATGAGACCAGCATTACCTTAATTCCAAAACCAGATAAAGACACTACAGAGAAAAAGAACTACAGACCAATATCCCTGATGAGCATAGATGCTAAAATCCTCAACAAAATATTAGTGAATTGGATCCACCAATGCATTACAAAGATCATACACCATGACCAAGTGGGATTTTTCCACTTGGGTATTCAAGGTGGTTCAATATTCACAAATCAATAAACGTGTTGCATCACATAAAGAGATTGCAAGACAAAAATCACATGATCATATCAATTGATGCAGAAAAGCATTTAACAAAATCCAACACCCTTTCTTGATAAAAACTCTTGGCAAAGTGAGAATAGAGGGATCATATCTCAACATAATAAAAGCCATATATGACAAGCCTACATCATACTCAATGAAAAAACTAAAACCATTTCCCTAAGAACAGGAACAAGACATGGATGCTCTCTTTCACCACTCTTGTTCAACATAGTATTAGAAGCCCTAGCCATAGCAATTAGACAAGAAGAAATAAAAAGCATTTACATTGGAAAGGAGAAAGTAAACTGTCATTATTCGCAGATGACATGATAGTGTACATAAAAAAACCCTAAAGATGCCATCAAAAAATGACTAGATTCAATAAATAACTTCAGAAATGTAGCAGGATACAAAATTAACACCCAGAAATTGATGGCATTTTTATTTTTATTTTATTTATTTTATTTATTAATTTCTTTTTTATTTTTTTATTGTTTGAAGTATTACAAATAGTAGTACATATGTCTCCTTTTTTCCCCATTGACCTCCCCCCAGCTTCCCCTACCCCCCAGTACATACCTTACCCTGCCCATCCTCTCCTCACACCCCCCCCCCCCAGTGTCTTGTATCTATAGGTTATGCTTATATGGCATTTTTATACACCGACAATGAACTCTCAGAAAGAGAAGGCAAGAAAACAATCCCATTTACCAAAATATTTTTTAACAAAAACATTAAGATAATTAGGAATAAACTTAACGAAGGAGGTAAAAGACCTGTACTAAGAAAACTATAGGTTATTGAAGAAAAAGATAAGGAAGATATAAACCAGTGGAAGAATATACCATGTTCATGGATTGGTAGAATCAACATATTAAAATGTTCATACTACCCAAAGCAATCTATACATTCAATGCAATTCTTATTAAAATACCAAATACCTACTAAAATACAAGGAAAGTGAAAGAGAAACAGCACCAGCCCTGGCCTGGCAGTTCCACCGCCCCCTCTGCCCTCCCACTGCAGGCAGGAGCAGCACCTCTCCAGTACTAATTACTTTTAAAACTCTTTTAGTAAAGAGAGAGATTAAATTTTGGAGGTATTTCAGGATCCATTGGAATAACTTAGTCATTTTTCAGTCTCTTAAATTTGAAAAGGTTGTAAAACAAGCTTCTGTAATAATAAAAGCTTAATATGTTAATTAGACCAGACGTCCTTCTAGACAACCTTCTGGATGAACACAGGGCTGCAAGGGAAGCCTGGGTTCCAGGTGCCAGAAGGAAGCCTGTGCCGGTAGCCAGGGGAAGAAAGGCCTACTCTTGCATGAATTTTGTGCATGGGGCCTCTAGTAATTAAGTATTATGATATACATTTTATAAACCTGGGTAAGACATCAATTAAACTTTAAAATAGTGTTAGTATTAAATATTTTATCCAGACTACAAGATTTTCTTTAATTTACATAAGTATTTAATTTTTTTTAGGCCAGTAAATGATTATATCCTATAATGCCATTTGGAGAGAGAAAATGCACAACACATAATACTAAAATGAATACATATCACACAAATGCTACAGACCATATACATAATTCAAGAGTAATTAACCTTTTTTCCTTAAATATATATTTCCATATTTTTTTAATCCTCACCTGAGGAGCGAGGATATTTTTTTTCCATTGATTTTTAGAGAATGGGAGAAGTGAGGGGGGGAGAGAGGGAAACATCAATGTGACAGAGACACATCTATTGGTTGCCTCCCACACATGCCCTGACTGAAAGTGAAATCAGACCTGCAGCCCAGGTACATGCCCTTGACTGGGAATCAAACCTGCAACCCTCTGATGCACAGGACAATGCTGTAACCACTGAGTGCACCAGACATGGCTTTATTTTCATTTTTTAAATTAAAATTAATGTAATGTATGAGAATTTTTAATGTTTGGAAACCTCAGTTTTCAATGATAGTGAAAAATTAAGCAACCAATATTTCCTACAACTTTTATTAACATATTTTATTATTTTAAATTTAAGCACCCAGAGACCACTGCAATATGGCCATTTTAAAAAGAGATTTCTATTGAGATCTTGCTATTTCTGTAAAGCAATTACCAGTAACAGGATTTCCATCAGCAGTATTAATGAGAGGTGGGCTCTGGAAGTTTCTGGCCTTAGAGGCACAATTTCCCATATTAATTGTAGTGGGTTTTTTTGTTTTGAACATTGGCAGTCTGAGTAAATTCTCTAAAGAGGTAATGTAGTGGGTCAAAGTCCGCTGCTTATGGGTACCATGAGGCTCTTAGTCCTCAAGTGGCATTCAACCTTCTTACATGCCTTGGTTTCTCTCCCTGGCTATATCATACAGCTGTGAGTGAGGATTCGGAAGACTAGGTGACCAACCTTTATACAGGCATGCCTGGATGAGTCAATTTCTTAATTACAGTTGAGTTGGAGGTTCCCTACACATCATGAGGAATGGCCTCTGACACCTCCATAAAGATTCTTAGTCATCTAAGAGCATCCGAGATTCAGGCTGGAGGGAGGACGTGCCCCTTACCTTCAGAGCTCAGTGAGTTCAGCTCTCATTTATACTGCAAGGGCATTTGCTCAGATTCTCAGAAAGCAATTCCAATGGAAAAGGCAAATTTAAATACCAGCCAACCATTTTTCCTCTTGTCTCGCGTTGTAGCCTGGGCTCTGTTAACCCTTAACCTTGCCAGGTTAGCATGTGTCCCATTTTCATCCACATAGTGAAACAAAGGGAGGGATTAAAATAGAAGAAACAAGATCAAGGGGGCCCTAGAGACAGGTTCAAGGGGTTAGCCCAGGACAAGCTGCCGCTGCCCACTGATCCCCTGGTAGCAAGTCACATATGGACCTTTAGAGCTGAGAAACAAAGTAAAAGTAGGAAATGAGAGAAGGGAACACACAGGTGTAAGGAACAACACAGACCTTTGTCTTAAGGTTTTACCTGTTTCATTTGTTTGATTTTTAAAAATATGATTTTATTGATTTCAGAGAGAGAGAGGGAAAAAAAGAGAAACATCATCGATGTGAGAGATATATCAATCAGTTGCTTCTTGTTGAACCCACAACCTGGACATGTGTCCAAACCTGGAATTGAACAGGTGGCCTTTTGATGCATGGGACAACATTCAGTAAAGGTAGTCAAAATGGCTAGGACAAAGATTTTACCTGGTATTTAACAGTGCCAATTTTAGAGGAGGCCTCAATGGAATATCTCAATAGAATATTCATCAACTCTCCAGGTGTGTCATTTGATATGCTGATGTATTACAATGAATGTATACAGTGATGTGGGTCATTCTCTGATCAGTTTCACCTTAAAAAATGTCTCTGGAAAGGGATTTGAAGCAACAAGGGTCTGCTGGGCATGGTCTGGAACATGTAACCTATTTACTCCTATAAACATCCTTGGACAGGGAAGATAAGTTCTTGTGATTTAGTAGTTGTGCCTATAAATTACTAGGCCCTATTAGAGTCTCAGATTTCCCATTCCACTTGTCAAGGAATTTTCCTAGCTTTTTAATAACATGCCACAACTCTATAAACTTGGGGATTCTTGTTAGTATTGAACTCAACACAATGACCATCAGTTGACAGACACTAGACACCAGAGCCAAAATCAGGACCCCAAACACACACCCTGGACTCCAGAAGCTGTACCCTACAGTAACCACAAACCAGAAGCTGCACCCAGGCCCTGGGACTCAAACTCAAAGCGATTCCCCTGAGTCAAGCATACAATGCTGTACAAAAGCCAGAAACCAGATGCCAGAGACTGACAGCTAATTCTTAAGACCAGATTCCATACACCAGAATCTGAATCTATGGCTGCACTTGGACCCCACACAAGAACCCCGGACACAAAGTCATATCCAAAGAGACCCAAAACTCCAGACTCACAGCCTAATACATATTTGATCCGAAACCACAGACCCTGGACATATAACAGGGATCTATAACTAAGACGCCATAGCCACAATGTGGAGTTGGAGACAGACAACAGACTTCAGTTGCCAGATGCCAGATGCATGAACTGAACCAGATCCTCACGTTGTACATAAATCCATGACTCAATAAAGGGAACCCATGTCACACTAAGCCCAAGCAGCTAGTTTCACAAATACTTTTTGTATGCCAATGTGAATGTATAAGAGGAAAAAGTAACTTGCAGTACTACACACAAAAGGGGAACAGAATGAAAAATAAATAATAATGCTTACCTTTGCTGGCAGGTATCCATGATCTCTTGGCTGTAGTGGTGTCAGAAGTTAACCATGTCACAGCCGATAATTTCACAAGGCCAGCTCTTATTTACCTCATACCTTATAAATTTTAACAACTGGGTTATTAAAACACACTTTCTTGATAAAAACCCTCAGCAAAGTGGGAATAGAGGGATCATACATCAACATAATAAAAGCCTTCCTTATATGACAAACCTCAACCAACAGCATACTCAATGGGCAAAAACTAAAACCATTTCCCCTAAGAACAGGAACAAGACAGGGATGTGCACTGTCACCACTCCTGTTCCACATAGTACCAGAAGTGCTAGTCATAGCATTTAGACAAGAAGAAGAAATAAAAGATATCCAAATTGGAAAAGAATACATAAAAGTGCAATTATTCACAGGTGACATGATGCTGTATGTAAAAAAAACCCAAACACCCCACAAAATATGATTAGACTTAATAAATGAATTTGGCAGTGTAGCAGGATACAAAAATAATGCCAAGAAATCTATGGAATTTTTATACACCAATAGTGAAGTTACAGAAAGAGAGGTTTAAAAAATCCCATTTACCATTGCACCAAAAACATTAAGATACCCAGGAATAAACTTAACTGAGGAGGTAAAAGACCTGTACTCAGAAAACTACAGGACACTGAAAAATGAGATAGTGGAAGACATAAACAGATGGAAGAACATACCATAGAAACAACATCATTAAAATGCCCATACTACCCAAAGCAATCTATAGATTCAATGCACTCCCCATTAAAATGCCAACGGCATATTTCATAGTCCTAAAATGAACTCTCCAAAAATTCATCTGGGATAAAATGAAATAAAAAGACTCCAAATAACTGCAGCAATCCTGAGAAAGAAGAACAAAGTAGGAGGGATCTCAATACCAGATATCAACCGGTATTAGAAACTCACTGCTCTCAAAACTCCCTGGTACTGGCACAAGAACAGACATATAGATCAATGGAACAGAACAGAGAACCCAGAAATCGACTCAAGCCATTATGTTCAATTAATATTTGACAAAGGAGGCAAGAGCATACAATGTAGCCAAAAACAATCTCTTCAATAAATGGTGTTGGGGAAATTGGACAGATAAATGCAATAAAATGAAACTAGACCACCAACTCACATCATACACAAAAATAAACTCAAAATGGATAAAGGACTTAAATGTATGATAGGAAACCATAAACATATTAGAGGAATCCACAGGCAGCAAAATCTCAGACATATGCCAAAGCAATATCTTCACCGATATAGCTCTTAGGGCAATGGAAACTAAAGAGAAAATAAACAAATGGGACTACATCAAAATAAAAAGCTTTTGCACAGCAAAAGAAAACAACCAGAAAGCCCATTGCATGGGAGAACATATTTGCCAATGTTATCACCAATAAGAGTTTAATCTCCAAATTTACAGGAAACTCATACAAATTAACCAAAGGAAGATAAACAACCCAATCAAAAAATGGGCAACCGATCTAAATAGGTATTTTCCATAGGAGGACAGAAGGAAAGCGAAGAGACATATGAAAACATGCTCAAAGTCACTAATCATCCGAGAGATGCAAATCAAAATGACAATGAGGTACCATCTCACACCTGTCAGAATGGCAATCATCAACAAATCAACAAACGACAAGTGTTGGCAGGATGCAGAGAAAAAGGAACCCTCATGCACTGCTGGTAATAATGCAGACTGGTGCAGCCACTGTGGAGAACAGTATGGAGTTTCCTCAAAAAACTAAAAATGGAACTGCCATTTGACCGAGTGATCCCACTTCTAGGACTATATTCCAAGAAACTAGAAACACCAATCAGAAAGAATATATGCACCCCTATGTTCATAGCAGAACAATTTACAATAACTAAGATTTGGAAACAGCCTAAGTGCCCAACAGCAGGCAAGTGGATTAAAAACTGTGGTACATCTACACAATGGAATACTATACTGCTGTAAAAAGGAAGGAACTCCTACCATTCGAAACAGCACGGATGGTCCTGGAGAGAAAGATAAATATCACATTATCTCACTCATTTGTGAAATATAATGAACAACAAACTGATGAACAACAATAGATCCAGAGACTTAGAAGCATCAAACAGACCATCCAACCTCAGAGGGAAGGCAGGGGAAGGTGGGAGGGTGAGGTAAGAGATCAACCAAAGGACTTGTATATATGCATATAAGCATAAACAATGGACACAGACAATAGGGAGTGAGGGCATGTGCTGGGGGGGCAGGGAAGAAGCAGCCAGTGAGAGGCCAATTGGGGAAATGGAGACACATGTAATACTTTAAACAATAAAGAATTTTTAAAAATTAAAAGAAACTCCTAGTAAAGTTCTCTTCTTACACCAGTTTTTTCCAACTAAATCTTTTAGAAAAGAATGGGAGACAATTTTTATTTCTTAACAATGAGCTTAAAATCAGTACATCCAATGCAAAATTTTGGTACTCTTTGAAACTTTATTTATTTATTTTTTTCTTGATACACATGAATTTAGCTTTTGTTTTTTTGCCATTAATTGCTAAGGAATTTTAAGATAAAAATACAAAGTCATTAACATCAAGAGACACAAGGGCACTTTGGATTACAAAATATCTTTATAATGGGGGAGTAAGGGGAACCTCACATGTCACTTGCTTATTTTTTAAACTATTCCTCTTTCAATTCTAATCTTTGAATAAAATACTCTTTCTACAATATAAAATGACTTTTTAGATAAAAATCAGCACAGTAACATTGTCTATTTTACAATAAATCTGAAAGAAAAAGTTGGAAAAGAATATTCTTACACCATATAGCATAACTTGTTTTTGAACTTGAAAATTTTTTGTTAATTGCCTAATCACCTAAATCAGTGAATAAGGATGTTCAGCTTCCAATCCATGAATATAGAATACAATATAATTTATTCTACTTTTTACTTCAAAGTCACAGAGATTACATACATCCTATCTAATAAAAGATGTATATGCAAATCGACCGTACCTCTGCTACACCAAGCCATGCCCACTAGCCAATCAGGAGCGAGTATGCAAATTAACACAACCAAGATGGCTACGACCATAGAGAGAGCAGGAGGCTCGAGTTTCCCCAGCAATGGAGGAAGCCAAGCTTTCCTGCACACCCTGGTGAGCCCAGGCCTCCGCACAAGGCTACAAAGTTTCAATTATAGAATATAAATAAATCCCAGATACCAGGGCCTCCGCTTGGGTCTCTGGGGGGCATAGCCAGCCTGCAAACCACCACAGGCCCCTCACCTAGGCTGCCCCACGCCCCAAGAGAACCCCCACCCTGATCCGGGACACCCTTCAGGGCAAACCAGCGGGCCCCCACCTGTGCACCAGGCCTCTAGCCTATCTAATAAAAGAGTAATATGCAGATTGACCATCACTCCAACACACAAGATGGCTGCCCCCATTTGGACATAAGATGGCCACCATAAGATGGCCAGCAGGAGAGGGCAGTTGGGAGGAACCAGGTCTGCAAGGGAGGGCAGTTGGACATCCCCCAAGGGGTCCCAGATTGGAGAGGGTGCAGGCTGGGCTGGGGGACACACGCCCCCATGCACGAATTTCATGCACCGGGCTTCTAGTATAATTTTAAAGCCTACTCTACATTTTCAAGTTCTCAATCCAAATATATAGATTACAACAGGTCACTTTATTGCTGACAACATTCATAGAAGGGCCAGATTCCTCATAAAAAGACAGAATAAGTTTGATTGGGAGCTGGCCATTGCCCTACTCACCCATCAACAGAATTATGGAAGTCAAGAGGCAATATTTTATCCTTTTTAAAATAACAACGGAACAAAAGAAGATTGGCTGTCTGTTGAGTGGGCCCCACATTAGAGTGCATAGCTCATCAGGATCAAAACTGACACCTGTGAGCAGTTAACTTCCTAAGAGCACTCACTGGGCATTATGTCATCTGTACTACAGCTTTCACCATGGAAAGTATTTGAAAATACTTTATGCTCAAAATATACACTGAGTGGCCAGGTTATTATGATCTCTGAATGCATAATAATCTGGCCACTCAGTGTATGTCCTATATTATAAAAAGCTAATATGCAAATTGTCCCCTTGACCAGCAGGCAGGCTGGCTAACCACCCATGTCCCCTCACCCTGGCCATGCTGGCCGGACCCCTCCCATGCACAAATTCATGCACTCACTGGGTTATACACACACACACACACACACACACACACACACACACACTAGAGGCCCGGTGCACAAAATTCTTGCACGAGGGTGTGTGTCCCTCAGCCTAGCCTGCACCCTCTCCAATCTGGGACCCCTCGAGGGATGTCTGACTGCCCATAGGATCGGGCCTAAATGGACATTTGGACATCCCTTTCACAATTCAGGACTGCTGGCTCCCAACTGCTCACCTGCCTGCCTTCCTGATTGCCCCTAACTGCTTCTGCCTGCCAGCCTGATCACCCCCTAACCATTCCCCTGCCAGCCTGATTGATGCCTAACTGCTCCCCTGCCAGCCTGTTTGCCCCTAACTGCCCTCCGCTGCAGGCCTGTCCCCTGCAACTGCTCTCCCCTGCAGGCCTGAGTTTCCCCCACTGCTATTCTCTGCCAACCCCAATTTCCCTCCTTTGCCGGCCTGGTCACCTCTAACTGCCCTCCCCTGCTGGCCATCTTGTGTGTTAGAGTGATGGTCAATTTGCATATTATTCTTTTCTCAGATAGGATTAGATAGGATAGAGGCCTGGTGCACAGGTGGAGGCCGGCTGGTTTGCCCTGAAGGGTGTCTCGGATCAGGGTGGGGGTTCTCTTGGGGTGTGGGGAAGCCTGGGTGAGGGGCCTGTGGTGGTTTGTAGGCTGGCCACGCCCCCTGAGGACTCAAGCAAAGGCCCTGGTATCTGGGATTTATTTATCTTCTATAATTGAAACTTTGTAGCCTTGAGCAGAGCCAAGCCTCCTGATTGCTCTGTGTCTGCCCCCATTTTTGTTGGGATTTATTTATTTTCTATAATTGAAACTTTTGTAACCTTGAGTGGAGGCCAAAGCAGTCCAGGGCTGCAGGAACTTGGCTTCCTCCATCGTCGGGGGCAACTCAAGCCTCCTGCTCTCTCCAGTTCCGTGGCTGCTGGCATTTTGTTGGGATTTATTTATCTTCTACATTTGAAACTTTGTAGCCTTGAGTGGAGGCCTGGGCCAGCCAGGGCAGGCAGAAAGCTTGGCTTCCTCTATTGCTGGGAAAACCCAAGCCTCCTGCTCTCTGCATGGCCACAGCCATCTTGGTTGGGTTAATTTGCCTACTTGCTCCTGATTGGCTGGTGGGCGTGGCTTGTGGGTATAGTGGAGGTATGTTCCATTTGCATATTCCTCTTTTATTAGATAGGATATATATATATATATATATATATATATATATATATATATATATATATATAGAGAGAGAGAGAGAGAGAGAGAGAGAGAGAGAGAGAGAGAGAGAGAGAGAGGCTAGATGATTATGCATTCAGAGATGATAATAATCTGGCCACTCAGTGTATAGTATGCATTCCTTATCCTTGAGTATCCAAGTATCTATACTAATAAAAACCTAGGTGGCCCTCGAACGTGACATTGCCACAAGCTGGCTGCCACAAGATGGCCAAGTGCACAGAGCAGGTGGGGCCCAGCAGCCACTTCATGTAGTGAGGCATCGGTGTCCCAGCATCTCCTCCACCTCACACAGAGGAGGCAGGTCCTGGTGGAGAAGGCAGGTTGTAGCAGGGAAGGGCAGTTGGGGGCAATCAGGCTGGCAGGGAAGTGGTTAGGGGGTGATCAAGCTGGCAGGCAGAAGCAGTTAGGGGCAATCAGGCAGGCAGGCAGGCAAGCAGTTACGAGCCAGCAGTCCAGGATTGTGAGAAGGATGTCCAACTGCCAGTGTAGGCCCGATCCTGTACATCCCCCAAGGGGTCCCAGATTGGAGAGAGTGCAGGCCGGGCTGAGGGATACCTTCCCTCAACCCCTGTGCATGAATTTCATGCACTAGGCCACTAGTAAATCTAATGGGCTTCTTCAGTCCAAAGGCAGGAGGACTTCTTTGCAGTAGAGTGTCTCCAGTGTTTCACAAAAATAAATAAAAACAGCAGGTAACATCTTTTCAGCTTCTTGACCTCTCCTCATTTCGCTGCTTCTTCCTCCCATCTCATTTCCTCTAAGTCATCTTGCATAAGTGGTCTTAAACTCTTTGCTTCTTCATCTTTGTATTTTTTTTTTTTGGTCATAGCCAAAGAATGTGCTTAGATATTTCTTCCTGAGATTCTCCTTCGTCTTTGATAAAATCTTCCATTTTGGAGTCGTAGTTCTCATATTCCTCCTCTACATATTCTCACTGTCTTTTGTAACCACCAGGGAAGGGAAACCCTTGAGAACGTTGGGCAGATCTGTAGCCAGCTAAAGAAGGCTTCATTCCATTCATCTCTCTATTGGTGGGCCGGGTAATGATATTCTTAGAAGATATTGTTTCTGAGACAAAAGTACATTTGGGTTTATGGGGGGATCTAAGCTACTAACTATTCACCCAGATCCCAAGCTGCTCACTGGTATTCTAGGGCCTGAACTGCTGACAGTCTGTCCAGCTGAAACTGTGCCACTTACTGATCGCCCAGAGCCACTGAGTGACTGCCTGGGGGCCACTGAACCACTCATTGGTCATCAGTTATGTGGATTGTGCACAGGCCACCCAGGGTCACCAGAACTGACCACTGTCTTCCTAGAACCACCTGGAACACTGATGGGTCATCCAGAGCCACCTGTACTGCTGACTGTCCTTTCAGGAGGATTTAAGTCACTGGCTGGCCTCTTGGTCCCACTGATTGAGTGCTCTGGTCCTGAGCTGGAGCTGCCATTCTGGTGCCTGGGCATGGAGCCAGAACTAATCATAGGCTGAAGACTCCCTGTGATGGACTGCTCAGGAGCTAGACTGGAGCTGCTGCGTGACTGCCTGACACTTGGACTCTTAGCATTATGTGGGGAGACCACAGGTCTAGGTCTGGAATGGCTAGGATGGAGAGGAGATTTATGTCTGTGTGCTCAATAACATATTTCTGATTCCCTTTAACAGAAGTCTTTGGAACACTTGGTGAAAAGGTGCTCAAATGGGTCTTTCCAGCTCCATTGAAAACAGGCTTGTCATGGTCCTTCTGAAGTGAGGCTTGGGAACAGTTGCTAGATCCTAGTTTGGTCCTCTCTCCTAGCATGGATTTGGATGAAAACAAACCTAAATGTTTCTTATTATCTGTGCTGGGTCTGGATTTATTCTCAGCATGAGGAAAGGGAGTACCTCTGGGAGAAGGATGCTTGTCCCTGGAAACTCTGCTAGGTTTTGTGCCCCATACTTTCTGTATGAGAGGGCACCATTTTGGTCAGAGGTAGTCCTGCATCTGCTTCAGGCTTCTTTTTCATATGTCTTCATTCAAGAAGTTTTCACTCCCTAAGTTCTTGTGCAATCATAGGCCACTTTTCTGTGTGTTTTTTCACTACCTTGATTTCCACTGGTTCATACTGTTGGAAGCTAGCCATTGTCTTCCCTATCAGAAAAGTGTAAACAAGGAATGCAGAAGGCTCATGAACCTTCAGCTCTGGCAAGGACCAAAGCTATGCACTGATTGTTTAGTTGAGACAATGGTGGCTCAAGCAATTTCCTGACCAAATAGAGTCAAAGTAAATCTTCATTAATATTTACTGACCTTTAGGATAGTCTTTCTGTTACCAGAATTGCCTGCCTAAGGGCAATATGTGTATCTAAAATTGAATAAAAGGCTGTCAGGGCCTGGGCACCAGTGAAGTCCTTGCTCTTGCATTGGACTCTCTGCCTGGACCCCCATTATTTCCAAATTATTATTTCTTGTCATATCTCATCATTTGACCACAGCCCTTCTCCAGATCCCAAACCCTGAGCCATGCAGGACCTGGACTCTCACATCTGGCACCTCGAATGATGGATGTCTGTAGAAGAAGATTTGCCTGGAGCAGAAAAACAAAGTTTCACCAGCAAGGTGGGGAAAAAGAATTCACTGGATAGGTGGGGAAATTCGCCACAAGCAAAGCCCACAGCCAGTTGCAGAAGTCGAGATCTGTAAGTATGGTGGGAACATCTTTTTTTAGCCAGGCTAATGGGGCAGAATTTGTCAAAAGGGGAGAAGCTTTATTGTAGACTTTTGGTTTGCATGCTTAAGGATAATGGAATTAAAGTGTCACAAGGTATTCTCTTACAGTTTTTGCATGTTATTATAGAACATAACCCCTGGTTTCCTGAAGAAGTTAAATTGGATGTTGAATGTTGGGAAAGAGTTAGTCAGAACTTGAAAAAACCTCAGCAGCAGGGGAAAAATTTGCCTCCAAATTGTTTCTCCTTGTGGAACATGGTATTGCATTTGCTAGAGCCTTTTAGAGAAACAAAAGAGGATAAACCCCCTCCCCTTGCACCTTCCTCTCCCAAAGAAGAGCAAATAGAAAAATTGGAGGAATGGCCTTCATGGCCCCCTCCACCTCCATGTCCTAATCCTGAAACATTTAATTCACCATTAATAGAATCACCTATGCAAAGAGCTATCCAAGAAGGATTAAAGGACATGACAGTGGAGGACCAACTTGCTTTTCTTGTTATACAAGTAGCTGACCCACAGCTCCTGAATCATATAAAAAGACAGCATAAAAAATTTGACTTTAAAATGGTAAAGGCCTTGCATGAAAGCATAGTCCAGAATGGTCCTATAGCTCTTTTACCGGAGAAATTATGACTAATATTTCTGAAGCATTGTTAGCTCCTTTTGATTGGTATTCTCTGGCTCACGGAGATTATTTACTATGGAAGGGAGAATTTCTGGAGAAATGCCAGGAGCAAGCCCATGCATACTGTGGGCTGAATGCTCAAATAACTTATGAAATAGTGACAGGACTGGGAAAATATAATGACATGCAAAATCAGCCAAATTATGTGCAACAGGCATATGAGCAAATTAGACTTTGTGGAAGAAGAGCTTGGTGGGCTTTACTATCAAAAGGGGACCCTGAGGGAGCTTTTAGTAAATGTATGCAGGGGCCTACAGAGTAATTTTCTGATTTTATGGCTTGCCTCACTCAAGCAGTGAGATGACAAATTCAACATGAAATAACAGGAGACATTTTAATTCAGCAAGTAGCTTATGAAAATGCCAATGCTGATTGTAAGAAATGTCTGACGCCTTTGAGAAAAAATACTACCATTACAGAAATGATTCAAGCATGTCAGAATGTGGGGTCAGGCACTTTTCAAGCAAACTTACTCGCTGCCTCTGTAACCATGAGGAATTAAAGGTGTTATAATTGTGGAAGAACAGGACATTTTTAAAAAGAATGTAAGCAACCAAGAAGGACACAAGGTGGCGATATAGGGAAAGGCGTGAGCATTCTGCCTCCCAATTCAATCAACACATATTAAACTTCTCTGTGTCCTAGAAGTCAGAAGGGAAATCATTGGGTTGGTTAATGTAGGTTGAAATTTCATAAAAATGGGCAGCCATTAGATCAAGACATAGAGAATGGCCAACCACAGGGAAACAGCCCCCCAGCCCCATCATCAATAGGGGAAATTTGCCCTGCAAGGGTCACAGTGGACTCCCTCATCTGAGCCACTTTAGGGAGCACAGGCCTAGTTCTTACCAGTACTATAGCGGTCACTTTGACCCCCCGATATGGTTCAGCAAGCTGTTCCTACAGGAATCTGGGGACCTGTGGCACCAAGAACTTTAGGATTAATCTTAGGGAGAAATGGAAAAACTCTGAAAGGACTAACTGTTCTGCTGGAGTCATAGATTCAGACTATGAGGGAGAAATTAAGGTAATATTAGAATGCAATCATATTATGCAAATTACTTCAGGACAAAGAATTGCTCAGATACTACTTCTGCGTTTTATTCAGCAAGGTGAAGCTATAAACAGGAAAAGAGGAACACAAGGATTTGGAAGCTCATATATCTATTGGATACATGAAATTAGCAAAACCCATCTATGATTAATTTAAGAATAGAGAGAAAACAGTTTAAAGGTTTAATAGACACTGGAGCGGATGTCAGCATTATCAGCAAAGAATTCTGGCCTTCAAGTTGGTCCATGGTAGAAGCTATAAGCTCTATCATGAGGGTCAGAGTTCCTGATAATACACAATGCAGTGCTCCAGTGTTAAGGTGGCAAGATGAAGGACAGACAGGATGGTTTCAGCCTTACATAGTCTCTGGGATTGCAGTCAACTTGTGGTGCCAGGATGTTTTAGAAGGTTGTATTATTACCGGCAAAGCACAGAAGTTAATAATTCAGATGGGATATCAGACTGGTCAAAGCTTAGGAAAAAATAATCAGGGAATTAAAGAGCCCATCCAAGCCAAAGGAAACCCAGGAAGATGAGGATTAGGATATCAACCTTTTGAGGAGTGGTTACTGCTCAATCTCCTCACCCTCATGCAGATCCTATACAATGGAAAGATGACAGACCTATATGGGTGGATCAGTGGCCATTAGGTCATATTCATGAATTAATACAAGAACAAATAGAGCATAGAGCCTTCCAGTAGTCCTTGGAATACACCTATATTTACTATACCTAAGAAGGCAGCAGGAAAATGGCAATTGTTACATGATCCTAGAGCAGTTAATACTACTATGCATACCATGGAAGCTTTACAGCTTGGACTCCCAGCGCCTTTGCAAATCCCTCTAGATTGGTCTCTTACAGTAGTAATCTTAAGGATTGTTTCTTCACCATTCCCTTGGCACCTCAAGATAAACAGAGATTTGCATTTTCAGTGCTAGTATTAATAATAAAACCCATGAAAAGCTATCAATGGAAAGTTTTGCCTCAAGGAATGGCCAATGGCCCCACCTAGTGTCAAAAATATGTAGCTCAAGCTGTTCAGCCTTTAAGGGGCAAATATTCCCAATGTTACATTATTCATTACATGGATGACTTGCTCTTAGCAAGTCCATGGGAAGAGCAGACTTTGGCAATGTAAAAATTGCTACAGAAAAGGTACAGAAAGAAACGCCTTTCAAATATCTGGGAACCATAATTGAAAACCAACGTATTAAGCCTCAAAAGGTGGGAATAAGATTGCCTTAAAACTTTAACTGACTTTCAAAACGTATTAGGGGACATTAGCTGGTTAAGACCTTATCTGAAAATCTCTACAGGAGAAATGACAAATTTATTCAATATACTTAGGGGTGACTCTAATCTTTCCTCATCCTGAACATTAACAGAAGAAGCTAGGAAGGAGTTGCTAAGAATTGAGCAGGCAATCTCCTCAGCCCAAGTAGCATGGGTAGAGCCTGAATTGCCTTTATTGGGACATATTAACCCTACTGCAAATAGTCCCACTGGAGTCATCTTCCAAAAAACTTTCCTGCTATTATTGAAAGGGTCCACCTAGGGCACCAATCCTCTAAAACTGCGGTTACATATATAGAACTTATGGCTCAGTTGATACCTCAGCTTAGAAAGTGCTGCAGGCAGCTTAGAGGAGAAGAACCCCAATGCATTTACCTCCCCCTCACTGGGAAGCAATTAGAAATATTATTTCAAACTGATTTGAATTGGCAAATTGGACTAAGTGCATATTCAGGGGAACTTAGTTGTCACCTATTTAAAAGACAAATTACTACAATTTTTATGTTATACCCCCTCATTATAGCAAAAAATAGTAGGCAGGAACTTATTCCTGGAGCATTAACTGTTTTTACTCATGGATCATCGAATGGTAAAGCTGACTATCATACAATGAATTCAGACGGAGTATTACTGACCAGTCATACTTCTGTACAAAGAATTGAATTAGAGGCTATTAAGGCTGCATTGCAGGATTTCCAAGAGCTTCTTAATATTATCTCTGGCTCTTCTTATGCTGTGTGCCTAGTGAATAGAATTGAAACTGCTCAGTTAAAATGGCTCAGTGACCAAAGTTTATTTTTTATTATTTAAACAAGTTCAGCAGATTGTACACTTACATCAGGGCTCACAGTGTATTACCTGGCTGGCTAACAAAAGGAAATGCACATGCTGATCAATTGGTTTCTTTATTAAAACAGGCATCAGAATCTCATCAGCCTGCCAAAATTTTGTCCAAACAATTCTCGATCACTCAACAGCAGGCAAAATGGATTATCAGAGAATGTCCCATTGGCATGTTACATCTGCCTCAGGGGCCCAATACAGGAATTAACCCTTGAGGATTGATAAGGGCACATATCTGGAAAATGGATGTAACACATTATACTCCTTTTGGACACCTTGGGGCATTGCATGTCTCTGTATATACCTTTTCAAAGGGCCTATGGGCTACTGCATCTACAAGGGAAATGGCAAAACAGGTTATTAATCATTGCCTAGCTGCTTTTGCCATCATGGCAATTCCAAAAATCATTAAAACTGACAATGGAACAGCTTAAACAACCTGTCATTTCCAGCAATTTTGTAAAAAGTGGAAATTTCAGCACATTACATGAATACCACATAATTCACAGGGATAGGCAATTATAGAACGCCAGCATCATAGGCTAAAATCCCAACTTGAAAAACAGAAAAGGGGGAATATGGAGAAATCGCCTGTAGGTAGACCACACTAATCCTTAATTACTTTAAATTTTTTCACTTGTGATGCCGATGGCAAGACACCCATGGAAATAAACTGGTGTCAGAATAAGCCAAAGGAAACTGGTCCGGTTAAATGGAAAGATCCAGAGTCTGGTTTGTGGAAGGTCCCCAACCCCCTGTTAACATTTGGTCAAGGCTATGCTTGTATATTTCCAGAAAATTTCTTGAAGCCCATGTGGGTTCCCACAAGAAATATTAAACTTCAACATGGATCCGAGGAAGGAACTGGCCAGGTTAATGAGGACCTTGCACCTGGAGCCATGCCTTACAGCTACAGACAATTGACTACCCCAGCCACAGATAGCAGCAGCCCCAAGCAACCCACTGAAGATAAGGAATGGGAGGAGGACAAGACAAATAGCCCAGAGGTCACCTGCAGGATGGTGAAGAAGATGGCCCAGAAAGCTGAGAGAATTTGTGAGGAGACCAGAATCCCAAGAACGCCTGAGAACGTCTTTCTTGCCCTGCTAGCAGTCATCAAAGGTGTGGTAATGCTACCGGGGCAAATGGGGAAGTATTTTGGACTTATGTTCCTGACCCTCCATGGGTAAGACCCCTTACGTGGGCTGATCCCCCACCTAATGTAGTCACCAATAACACCAAACACCTTGGTCACCCAGGAGGACCACGGGTGGGGCAAGGAAGTATATGGGCAAAGTATAATTACATGGGTATCACCACCTAGCTTCCCTTTTGTATGACACAGAACCAAACCACAGCTCCTTTGTGTGTAAAATTAAAAAGAGGCTTCTAGCTAACATGGACACCAAAGGAGGGGGAAGCAAAAGCCCAAATACACCTACTATCACTACTTGCTCTGGGGAGAGGTTCAGAAAATGTAACTTTACTAAGACCATGTCCCACTAAGCCGTTATGTAAAAAGTCTTACGAATGGCACCCCACCGAGGAAGAAATTAATTGGTAAGACTGTTATAGTGACCACCCCACCAGCAGCAAACTTAATAACAGTTTTTCCTTTGTGGATTGGAGGCCCTATGGGTTTGCATATAGTAACAATCACACCCTAAAATGGAAGCGGAAGGCATCCTATCTACATGTTGAAGCTAATCACTCCATTTCATGGCATAGAGGAGGATTTGTTGAATCTCAATTTCAACATGACAATTGGCCCCTAAAAAATGCATAATGGAAATTAGCTGCTGCCCTTGCACCTATTAAATAGTATAGTTTTCACTATAGCTCAGATAATTCCATTCGTACCTTATGGGAAACTCCCAATAAGACAGTATTTGTCACCGCCTGTGTATTTGATCCGTTTGTACTCCTCTCAGGCGCCATCCAGATGCACCTTAATATTACAAGCCATATGTATGAGGTATCATGCACAGGCTGCACACTATCCCACTGTATTAATTTTACAGTCCAAAGGGATTCCCTCATGATTTTAAAACAACCGGCTTTCTCTTAGTTTCCTACTAACCTAACCAAGCCTTGGGGATCTCATCAAACCTACTAACTGTTACATGATCTGGTAAAAATCTTAAAAAAGACAAAAAAGATTTCCTGGAATGTTAATTGCAGGACTCTTTGCTCTCATAACATTACTTACTTCTGTGGGCATTGCTGCTTAATCCATGGTACAAACTGTTCAAACTTCTCAGTTTGTACAACCGGTCTATACAAAAAAGAATTGATAGCCAGTTTGAGATAGAATTATCAGCATTAAAGTCTACAGTCTTGTGGATGGGTGATAAAATGCACAGCTTAGAGCAAAGAATATCTTTGTAGTGTCATTATAATTATTCCCAGATTTGTGTTGCACCCTCCCACCCCCATTCCCTATTGGGAATCAATAAAAAATCACCTTGGTGCTTGGGGTAAAGATAACACAACCCTTGATATTTTAGAATTACAACAGCATATTGTACAATTATCCCAGGCAAATTTATAAACTAATTCCTTAGATGCCTGGCAGAAATTTTAAAAAGACATGAAAGAATTTAATCTCTTCCACTGGGTCTCCTTACATTTGCCTCTCAGCATAACCACTATTGCTTGTCTCCTTTTTATTCTTATGTTTATTTCTAGTCTGCAGATGTGCAATGAAGAGTCTTAAAAGGACTTGAACCCTTCAGGTGGCATTCACTTTTCAACATTTATTAAGAAAAAGAGAAGGGGGAGATGTTGGAAGCTACCCATTGCCTTCTCTATCAGAAAAGTGTAAACAAAGAATGCAGAAGGCTCGTGAACCTTGAGCTCTGGCAAGGGCCAAAGCTATGCACTGATTGTTTAGTTGAGACAATGGTGGCTCAAGCAATTTCCTGACCAAATAGTCTCAAAGTAAATCTTTTAATATTTACTGACCTTTAAGATAGTCTGTCTGTTACCAGAATTGCCGCCTAAGGGCAATATGTGTACCTAAAATTGAATAAAAGGCTGTCAGGGCCTGGGCACCAGTGAAGTCCTTGCTCTTGCATTGTACTCTCCACCTGGCCCCCATTATTTCCAATTTATTATTTCTTGTCTTGTCTCATCATTTGCCCACAGCCCTTCTGCAGATCCCAAACCCAGAACCATGCGGGACATGGACTCTCACATCATATTGCTTTTTCTCAGCCAGTCTGAGTAGGTCAGTGAAGTTCATGATGGTGGGGCACTTTTAAGAGGGACCTTTTGGTTTACTTTCAACATTGGGGGGAGGTTCTTGCTCTGATGCTGCTTGATTGTATTCTAAGAATTCTTCCAGCTCATACTCTTGGTCTGTTCCCTGACTAGTGGCTATCCATTGCCTGTCTTTTCTTTGACTTTTCCTCAGCAGGAATTCCATTTAAACATGGAAATTGTCCTTTGTCCTCTTGGCCATGGCTCTTACTTTCTTCTCATGTTTTAGCTCAATTCACTTTTTCACTAGTTCTTCTTTTCTCCTTTTTTTCTCTAAGGCTTTTTGTCCGAGCTCCTCCACTTTTCTTCTGAGAAAAGCTTGTATGCTGCTGATTGGACACCCTTAACTTTGGGATCTTTTTTGGGAGGATCCACTGCGAAACTATACCTTTTCAATATGCTGTTGGTTCCTTGTCCTTTAGAAGCTATCATGAGCATTTCCTTGAAATCCATGTTGACCGAACTGGGTAAAATGGGCCGGTTCTCGGAGAGGAATGAAAGTGCATCTTACTCAGTGGCCAGCTGCAGCCAAATGAACTAGCTGGCCGCCTCTTTCCTACCTCTACTCAGCACCACCAATTCCAGCGCTGTCCAAGGCGGTCTGCCTTCCCCCTTCCTCAAGCAGCCTATATCCTTACAAGTCCAATGCTGCGCTCTCACCTTTGAAACTTTAAATAAAAGTTTTACATCCACAAGATAAATTAGTAGATTGTTCCGCATTCATTGACATAATCATTCAGTTCAGAATAAGTTACTTTAGTTTAACTGTTAAATCTCAGTTCAGCCTGGCTGGTGTGGCTCAGTGGACTGAGTATTCTCTCAGGCACCAAGAGGTTGCTGGTTCAATTCCTGGTCAGGGCACATGCCAGGGTTGTGAGTTCAATCTCCAGAAGGGGGCATGCAGGAGGCTGCTGATTGAAGTGATATCTCTATCTCATCAATGTTTCAGTCTCTCTCTCCCTTTCCCTTCCTCTCTCTCTGAAAATCAGTATTACCATATATTTTTTAAAATCTTTGTTCAGGAAATGGTGATAGACATGTACTCCCAAAATGTCTGAATACTTCTTATATGGTGAAGAAACAAAAGTTCATATTGATTTTTTGCTAACAATCAATAATCTTACTCATTTCATATTTTTTAATTTATTTCAGAGAGAGAGAGCTAACATGCATATAAATACATATCCTTTAAAAAAGTACATGAAATATATAATCAAAGAAAATGTATAAGGGCAACAAAACATAAGATGCCTAGGAATGATATTAACAAAAATGTGCACAATCTGTATAAATAAAATTTTTAAATGGTAACCAATAACTGACACTTGAACAACTGGACAGTAATTCTTGGGTAAAAAAAACCAACATCAAACCATAATGATGTCAATCTCCCAGTGTTGATTATAAATTTATTATGATTTGATTAAAATATCAGCAAGATTTTTAAGACCAAAACAAGCTCATTTAAGTTCACATGTTAAAATGAAAAATGTAAAAGAAATTTCTGGCCTGGCCAGCATGGCTCAATGGTTGACCCACGAATAAGGAGGTTACAGTTTGATTCCTGGTCAGGTCACATGTCCTGATTGCAGGCTTGATCTCTCTAGTGGGGAGCATGCAGGAGACAGCTGATTGATGATTCTCTCTCATCATTGATGTTTCTCTGTCTCCCTCTCCTTTCCTCTCTGAAATTAATAAAAATATTTTTAAAATAAAATTCTGGGAAAAAACGAATGAATAAAAGCTACCCAAACAGACAGAATAATGTATCTACACTAATAAAAGAGTAAGATGCAAATTGACCATACCTTTGTGATGCCCACCAGCCAATCAGGAGTGAGTATGCAAATTAACTCAACAAAGATGGCTGGTTAATTTGCAGGCACCGCGCAGCTGGGGGTGGGGCAGGACACTTGCATTGTTGCCATGGCGATGATGCAGGTGCTCTGCACTGCCCCAGCCACTCTGGGCCTCTAGGCAGCGTGACAAGGCAGAAAGGCGGCTCCAGGCCAGAGCAAAAAGGCAGCTCCAGAGCGAAGGCAGTGCTGGCAGCCAGGGTAAGGAAGGCCCGTTCTTTCACAAATCTTCATGCATCAGGCCTCTAGTTGTGCTATAAAGCTACAGTAATTAAAAAACTTAGATAATGTCCTGTGAATAGATAAACTGATGGAACAGAAAACGAAGTCCAGAAATAGACTCAAATACATATGGAAATTTGGTGAAATAAAAATATCTCTTTAGATCAGTGGGAAAATATGCAATATATAACAAAGAGTGTTGGAACAACTGAATGGTGAAAAACATTGAACCAAAAATTAACTCATTTTACTCATACCTAATATAAAAACTGAAAGCTACCGAAAACCTAAGGGTACAAAGATATCAAAAGGGAAAGAATGGAAAAAAATATATTAAGCAAACAGAAACCAAATAAAAAGTATATGATAACACAGGAGACTTGAAGGCAAAAAGCATTACTATAAATAAAGAGCACTTCATATCAGTAATTTCATTTTACCAGGAATATCCAAATTCACAAGCACTTCATAACATGAAATCAAAGTACGTAGAAGAGAGCTACAAGGGAAACTAGATACATCTATAATCGTAATAAGTTTAACACAACTCTCTCATTCAGAGACAGAGCATACCTCTTTCAGAACCAATAGCCTCACACAAAGACTTCAGTAAGGAGGTAAAACACTTCAACAACCTGAGCAGCAAACTGCATTCAACAATCAGATAACCCACTGTACCCAACAACCTTTCCTGCTGAAAGGCACTAAGATATTATTTCCAAGTTGCACATGCATACAAGTCCTTTGGTTGATCTCTTCTCTTGCCCCCATCCTCCCCTGCCTCTGAGGTTGGACAGTCTGTTTGATGCTTCTAAGTCTCTGGATTTATTTATTTTTCATCAGTTTATTTTGTTCATTATGTTCCACAAATAAGTGAGATCATGTGATATTTATCTTTCTCTGACTGGCTTATTTCGCTCAGCATAATGCTCTCCAGGTCCATCCATGCTATTGTGAATGGTAAGATTTCTTTCCTTTTTACAGCTACATAGTATTCCATTTTGCAAATGTACCATAGTTTTCTAATCCACTCATCTGTTGATTGGCTCTTATGCTATTTCCAAATCTTAACTATTGTAAATTGTGCTGTTGTGAACATAAGGGTGCATATAATTTTTCTGATTGGTGTTTCTGATTTCTTGGGATCTAGTCCTAGAAGTGGATTACTGGGTGAAATGGGAGTTTCATATTTAAATTTTTTAGGAAATTCTATACTGTTTTCCACAGTGGCTGCACCAGTCTGCATTCCTACCAGCAGTGCACGAGGGTTCCTTTTCCTCCACATCCTTGCCAGCACTTGTCATTTGTTGATTTGTTGATGATAGGAAAGTTCTTAGTTTTAAAAGTTCTGAAATACAATCCTAAATACCATTTCATTCAGCACTTAGAGATGCTCCACTATAGCCAACCCCCTTGTCCTGCTGACCTGCACTGAGGTGCTACTCCCAAGATGCACACGAGATGGCAGTGGAGGGGCATTTCAATTGTTTTTCAAGTGAACTTGCTGGACTATGAAGCAGGTTTCAACTAACTTCAAACAATTGAAATTATATACATTAGGTTTCTTGTTGTCATTGTAGTTAATCCAGAAATCAGGAACTGAAGTACCTAGAAACTCCTTACGTTTAAAAGTTGTCAAATATACTTCTAACCCCCAAAATACATCACAATTCAAGTTAGAAAATAAGTTGAACTAAATGATAATACCATGTACCAAAACTTATGAAAAAGTGTGCACTCATAAATGCACATACTAGGAATTAAAGTTGAAAATTTACATGTTTTGCATCCATATTAAGAACCTAAAATAGTAAATTGTATAGAGGTAAAACAGAAGAAAGGAAATGTGCACGTGTAGAGATGTCTGAAGGGAGATATACTTAAAATGATAGTTTTTATTTAACTCTTGGGGTAGAATTTTGAATTAATTCTATATTTTATTGCTTAAGTAAACGGAACACAGAAAGCCATTTCATTTTAGGAAAAATGTTTTAGAGGAAGACATGGGCTAATCCGAGATAATAAAGAGGTAATATGCAAATTGACCATCACACCCTCACACAAGATGGCCATCCCCATGTGGTCACAAGATGGCTGCCCCATGTGGTCACAAGTAGGCCATGCCCATATCATCACAAGATGGCCATCTCCATGTGGTCACAAGACGGCCTCACCCATGTACTCACAAGATGGCCATGCCCATGTCATCACAAGATGGCCACCACAAGATGGCCAGAAGGGGAGGGCAGTTGTGGGGGCCAGGCCTGCAGGGGAGGGCAGTTGGGGGTGATCGGGCTGGAAGGGGAGTGGTTAGGGGGTGATCAGGCTGGGAGGCAGAAGCAGTTAGGGGCGATCAGGCAGGTAGGCAGGCGAGCAGTTGGGAGCCAGCAGTCCTGGATTGTGAGAGGGATGTCCCAGATTGGAGAGGGTGCAGGCTGGGGTGAGGGACACCCCAATCCCCAGTGCACGAATTTCATGTACCGGCCCCCTAGTCCTATATTGTAAAAGGCTAATATGAAAATCAATTGAATGGCAGAACAACTGGTTGCTATGATGCACACGGACCACCAGGGGGCAGATGCTCAATGCAAGAGCTGATCCCTGGTGGTCCGTGTGCTCCCACAGTGAGAGAGCTGCTCAGCCAGTAGCTGGGATCACCACTGGCCAGAGCAGCAGTGCTGCCAGGAGCCTCTCCTGCCTCCATAGCAGTGCTAAGGATGTCCAACTGACAGCTTAGGTCCCTCAGTCAGACAGCCCCCAAAGGCTCCTGGACTGTGTGAGGTAGCATGCTGGGCTGAGGGAATTTCATGCACTGGGCCTCTAGTTTATAAATAATAAGCTAGACTGTTGTGATGGTAACACAAGTTTTTCCTTTGCTCACCAAGCCTGGTCTCTTAGACTAAAGAGAATAAAAATTCTTCCTAATTTTTTAGCCCAAAGTGGCTCTTTTCATAATCTGCACCTCTTCCTGTGCAATTCCAGCAGTTCTGAGAAAGGGAAACCCTAAATCTTGGGGTCCCTGGAATCTACCTGAGCCTGGTTCTAAGATTTACAAGCAATGTTCTTTTTAACACAGAACAGAGTTCTCAGGGTTTTCATTTTGTAACTTGGAAACCCTCCCCCCCCCTTTTTTTTGGGTTAATCCTCAACCTGAGGATATTTTCTCCATTGATCTTTTAGAGAGTGTCAGGGAGGGAGGGAGCAGAAAAAAGAGAGAAAAATCAATGTGATGGAGACACATCAATTGGTTGCCTCCTGTACTCATGGGGTATCAAACCTGCAACCCAGGTACATGCCCTTCACTGGGAATCAAACCTGAAACTCTTCCCAGTTTGGGATGACCCTCTAACCACTGAGCAACACCGGTCAGGCCAAATTCTCCTATTTTATAGTGCAGTTCATTCATTGCTGACAGTGCAAGCCTCAGCAACTTGGCTTTGCCTCCAGAGAGACTGTCAGATGGGTACACGCTGCTCAGGTAAGCAGTGCACTCCAGAATTCTGGTGTTCAGCCTGCAGTATATGCTCATGAAAAGTGGTCCCACAGGAAATGCTCACTAATGGCCACCTCGTCTCTCAAATCAAAAAAAATCCTGCTGGTTGTCCTGTATCTGTGACCTGCTGTTTGCCCCGTGTCCCAACACCACTTATTTTATAAGGCACATTTTCACAATTGATCTAAGGAGACATCTTTATCTTACAAAACTTACTGAGGGATTTCGGTAACTTACTAAACCTTCTATTCTGGTCAATTAATTCACATACAAATGAATGTGAAAAACAATGAGGAAACATTTGGTATATAAAACACTTTGGGAAATGGTAGAGTGAAGCATAATAGTAATTCCTTCTTTGGAAAACCTGCTATTTGAAATTCTCTGCTATTTTTAGATAGTCCCTTGCTCTGTAAGTCAACTCTGTCATTTTTAGATGGTCTCTTATTCTGTAAAATAACTTCGCTTTTTAGCTTAAATAATAGGAAAGATAAACTTAACTGCCTGACCTTCCAAGCTAGCCATCCAACGTAAGGGACTGATACAGTGATACTGATATGTACTCCCATACCAGGTGTCTGTCTAGATATGATATGTACTCAAGGTTACAAGTTGTCTGTATAGATATGATAGGTGTTTGTTAGATATGATATATACTTAAGGTTATAAGTTGTCTGCAAAAATAACTTACACAACAACCTAGTATGATATAAAAAGAGAATACTCCTTCCTGTGATTGTTCAGAATTTGACAGAGGCATTCTGCCCTGAACCTGTGCGAAATAAAGATGACTCCTAACTAACTGACCCATTACGGTGTCTTGTCTAGCTCGCTGATTTATGATACAACATTTGGAGGCTCCAGCAAGATAAGAGACAGGTGCCGGTCTCAGATGCCTGCATGGATGGCCTCACCCGCCTGGCTACCAGGCCATGAGGATCTCTAAGGGGAGGTACCACCTGATGAAGTACCAGGGACCCGGAGACACTTATTGGTGGTCTTGACAGCCAGACAAGGGACACATGACAGGCCGCTACATTCTTTATGAGTCATCAGAATCAAAGCCGCCTGAGGTGAGTGAATTCAAATTCCACCTGTTGACCTGGCAGCAAGCCATTGGCCACCTGAGCACTTCTAGCTGTTTACTGGGCCAATCCCAACCACTGGATTCCTCACCACTTCAGGCTGTCCACGTGGCCCCCCTAATTAATGACATCGGCACTTCTGGCTGGTCCCCGGGCCCCAAACCCTTGTCCACCAGAGCAGTTCAGGCTGTCCTCCAGGCCCTCCCCCTTGATGACATCAGCACTTCTGGCTGGTAAAGGAGTCCTAAGCCCTAGTCCACCAAAGAACTTCCAGCTGCTTACCTGGGCTAGCCATAACCTTGGTCACATCAGCACATGTGGCTGTCCACATGGCCCTTCCCCCTTGATGATGTCAGCACTTCTGGCCAGTCACCATGCCAAAAGCCCTTATCCACCTGAGCATTTCTGGCTGTTCACTGGGCCAAGCCCAACCAATTGGCCTCGTCAACACTTCAGGCTGACAAGAGGCCCCTCATGTTGATGACAATAGCACTTCTGGCCTCTCCCCGGGCCCCAAACACTTAACCAGCTGAGAACTTCTGGCAGTCCACGTGGCCCCTCCCCCTTGATGATGTCAGCATTTCCGGATTGGTCACCAAACCCCAAGCCCTTATCCACCTGAGCACTTCTGGCTGTCCACGTGACACTTCTCCCTTGATGACATCAGCACTTTCTGCCTGACTCCGGGCCCCAGCCCCTTGTCTACCAGAGCACTTCCAGCTGCTCACCTGGGCCAGCCCATATACTTGGTCACCTCAGCACTTCTGCCTCTCAACCTGGCCCATCCCCATTGATGACATGAACACTTTAAACTGGTTAGTGAACCGGGCCCCAACCCTTGTTCATGTGACTATATCCTGCAGTTCCCCAGGCCCTTGTTCACCAATGAGACACACATCATGAGTGTACATGAGCACAGGGAAGCCTCATGGTCCCCATCATAGGAACATCTCATGCTGGACTGAACTGCGATGCAGACAGCCCTGACTCTGGACTTTGAAATCTGGAAAAAACCAATGTTGAGATCCTGAAAACCCTTTCCAAACTGGGAGCAAAGTCCTGAGGCTCCAGGGTCACTTACATTTGCCCGCACCCTGAGGGACAGCTTTTCGCCTAATTCATATGGAACCCACTTCCCTGAGAATAGGTACCTTCTGCCTGCCTTCCAGAGTAAGAACCTCAGAAAGTTGGGGCCTTTGCGACCTCTTGGGACCCACCAATGCATTCACCTGGCTCTACTAGCCGTTACAATTGACTACTTCCACCTGTTGACCTGGCAGCAAGCCCTTGGCCACCTGAGCACTTCCAGCAGTTCAATGGTCCAAAACAAACCGCTGGGGTTCATCACCAATTCTGGCTGTTTACGTGGCCCATCCCCTTGATGACATGAGCAGTCTCATCAAGTCCCAGGCCCCAAAACCATAACTACCTGAACACTTCGAGCTGTACACCAGTCCCCCGCCTGTTGATTACATCAGCATTTTTGGCTGGTCCCCGGGGCCTCAAAACCTTAACCACCTTAGCACTTCAGGCTGTCCACATGGCCCTTCCCCCTTGATGACGTCAGCACTCCTTGCCAGTCCCAGATCCCCAAGCCCTTATCCACCAGAGCACCTCTGGCTGTTCACCCGGGCCAGACCATATCCTTGGTCACCTCAGCACTTTCAACGATCCACGTGGCCCCTCCACATTGATGATATGAACACTTTAAACTGGTTACTGGGCCCCAACCCTTGTTCACGTTACTATTTCCCACTGTTCCCCAGGCACTACTTTGCTTCTCCAATGAGCCACAATGGCTGCATACTTAGCTCCTAAGAAGAGGGGAGACTTCCCAATCTGTAGAAGTTGGCTTAAGGGCCTAACACCCACAGCCCCAGGTCACCTTCTGCTCACACACTGCATCTAACCAGGTGGGAGGGTGGCAAGCTGGGAGCCGCCAGCACCCCTTTTAGACAACCCTGGGTGTCCATGAACCCAGGGATCCCCTATGCTCCCCAACATGGGGGCATCTCACCCTGGAGTGACCTGCGACTCTGTCAGCCCTGCCTATTGGCTTTGAAATACAGGAAACAGCAGTGTTAAGGCCCTGAAAACCCTTTCCATACTGGGAGTAAAGTCCTGCCCCCTGCATGGTCACCTAAATTTTGTAGCAAATGGAGGGCCAGCTTTTTGCCTATTTCCTGGGCAACGTCCATCCGTGGGGACAGGTACCGTCTCTGTGCATTCCAGAGTATGTACCACAGGAAGTTGGGGAGTTTCCGACCTCTTGGAATCCTCCAATTCATTCACATGGCTCTACCAGCCTTTACACTTGACCACATCCAACTGTTGACCTGGCAGCAAGCCCTATACTACCTAAGGATTTATGGCTGCTCACTGAGACAAGCCCAACCACTCGACCTTGTTACCACTTCTGGCTGTTCACTTGTCCCTCCCCTTCATTATATCAGTAGTCTCAGCCGGGCCAGGGCCCCAAAACCTTAACCACCTGAACACTTTCATCTGTTCACGTGACCCTTCCCCCTTGATGATGTTAGCACTCCCTGCCGGTCCCTGGGCCCCAAACCCTTAACCACTTTAGCATTTTGGGCTGTCAACGTGGCCCCTACAATTGATAACATCAGCATTTCCATCCAGTCCCCAATCCGCCATCAATGTCCTCCAGAGCAATTCCGGCTGTTCACGTGGGCCAGCACATATCCTTGGTACCTCAGTACTTCAGGCTCTCCACCTGGCCCCTCCACATTGATGATAGAACACTTTAAACTGGTCATCGGACCCCAACCCTAGTTCATGTGACTATTTCCCGCTGTTCCCAAGGCCCTTGTACGCCTCACCAATGAGTAATAAGGCAGGCTACTTAGCTCCTAAGAAGAGGGGTGACTTCCCAATCTCTGGAAGTTGGCTTAAGGGCCTAACACCCACAGCCCCAGGTCAACTTCTCCTCACAGACTGTGTCATCCCAGGTGGGAGGGTGGCAAGCAGGGAGCAGTCAGCACTCCTTTAAGACCACTCTGGGTGTCCATGAG
The DNA here is from genome assembly GCA_026230045.1 of Corynorhinus townsendii. Lineage (NCBI taxonomy): Eukaryota > Metazoa > Chordata > Mammalia > Chiroptera > Vespertilionidae > Corynorhinus > Corynorhinus townsendii. Next base: position 1,002,967 of record JAPDVU010000014.1, read on the forward strand.
CCCAGGGACCCCCCATTGTCCCCAACATGGGGCATCTCACCCTGGAGAGACCTGCAACTCTGTCAGCACTACCTATAGGCTTTGAAATGCCAGAAACAGCAGTGTTGAGGCCAGAAAAACCTTTCCATACTGGGAGCAAAGAACAGCCACTCCATGGTCATTTACATTTCTTAGGGAATTGAGGGCCAATTTTTTCTGCTTTTCACTGGAAAAAAACCAAACACTTGGGCTCATTACCACTTCTGGCTGTCCACTTGGCCCATCCCCTTGAAGACATCAGCAGTCTCATCAGGTCCCAGGCCCCAAAACTATAACCACCTGAAAACTTGGAGCTATCCACCGGGCCCCTCCCCATTGATGACATCAGCACTTCGGCCAGTCTCCAGGCTCCAAAACCTTAACCACCTTAGAACTGCAGGCTGTCCACGTGGCCCGTCCTTTTTGATGACTTCAATCACTCTTTCCGGTCACAGGTCCCCAAGCCCGTATCCACCAGACCACCTCCGGTGTTCACCTGGGCCAAACCATATCCTTGGTCACCACAGCACTTCCAACGCTACATCTGGCCCCTCCACATTGATGATATGAACACTTTAAACTGGTTATCGGGCCACAACACTTGTTCACATTACTATTTCCCACTGTTCCCCAGCCCCTCCTTTAACTCACCAATGAGCCACCCTGGCTGGCTACTTAGCTCCTAAGAAGAGGGGTGACTTCCCAATCTCTGGAAGTTGGCTCAAGGGCCTGACACCCACAGCCCCAGATCACCTTCTCCTCACAGACTGCGTCTTCCCAGTTGGGAGGGTGGCAAGCAGGGATCCGCCAGCACTCCTTTTAGGCAACCTTGGGTGTCCCTGAACCCAGCGATCCCCCATGCTCCCCAACATGGGGGCATCTCACCCTGGAGTGACCTGCGACTCTGTCAGCCCTGCCTATGGGCTTTGAAATCCAGGAAACAGCAGTGTTGAGGCCCTGAAAACCATTTCCATACTGGGAGTAAAGTCCTGCCCCCTGCATGGTCACTTACATTTCGTAGCGAGCAGAGCGCCAGCATTTTGCTTATTTCCTGAGGAATGTCCTTCGGTTAAGACAGGATCCTTCTCACTGCCTTCCAGAGTATGTATGTACCACAGAAAGTTGGGGAGTTCTGACCTCTTGAGATCCTCCAATGCATGCACCTGGCTCTACCAGCCTTTACGCTTGACAACTTCCAACTGTTGACCTGGCAGCAAGCCCTGTACTACCTAAGGATTTCTGGCTGTTTACTGAAACTAGACAAACCCCTCGGCCTCGTTACTGCTTCTGGTTGTTCACATGTCCCCTCCCCTTCATTATATCAGCAGTCTCAGCGGGGCCACGGCCCCAAAACCTTAACCACCTGAACACTATAGCCTGTGTACATGGACCCTCCCCCTTGATGATGTAGGCATTCCCTGCCGGTCCCTGGGACCCAAACGCTTAACCAATTTCACAGTTTGGCGTGGCTACGTGGCCCCTACTATGGATAGCATCAGCACTTCTGTCCAGTCCCCAATCCGCCATCCCTTGTCCACCAGAGCAATTCCGGGTGTTCACCTGAGCCAGCACATATCCTTGGTACCTCAGTACTTCAGGCTCTCCACCTGGCCCCTCCCCATTGATGATAGAACACTTTAAACTGGTCATTGGGCCCCAACTCTAGTTCATGTGATTATTTCCCGCTGTTCACAGGCCGTTGTTCACCTCACCAATGAGCAATAAGGCAGGCTACTTAGCTCCTAAGAAGAGGGGTGACTTCCCAATCTCTGGAAGTTGGCTTAAGGGCCTAAAACCCACAGCCCCAGGTCACCTTCTCCAGGCACACTGCATCTTCCCAGTGGGAGGGTAGAAAGCAGGGAGCCGTCAGCACTCCTTTAAGACAATTCTGGGTGTCCTTGAGCCCAGTGATCCCCCATTTTCCCCAACATGGGGTCATCTCAGCCTGGAACGACCTGTAACTCTGTCAGTCCTGCCTATGGGCTTTGAAATGGCAGAAACAGCAGTGTTGAGGCCAGAATACCCTTTTGATACTGGGAGCAAAGAACTGCTCCTTCCATTGTCATTTACATTTGTTAGAGAACTGAGGGCCAACTTTGTGTATAATCCCTGGCGAATGTCCTTCGGTGAGGACAGGAACCTTCTCACTGCCTTCTAGAGTATGGACCACCGAAAGTTGGGGAGTTCCGACCTCTTGAGATCCTCCAATGCATGCACCTGGCTCTACCAGCCTTTACACTTGACCGATTCCAGCTGTTGGCCTGGAAGCAAACCCAGGTCTACCTTAGTATTTCTGGCTGTTCACTGGGACAAGCCCCACCACTTGGGCTTGTTACCACTTCTGGCTGAACACGTGGCCCATCCCCTTGATGACATGGGCAGTCTCAGCAGGTCCCAGGCCGAAAAGCATAACCACCTGAACACTTCGGGCTGTTCACCAGTCCCCTCCCTCTTCACTAAATAAGCATTTTTGGCCAGTCACCAGGGCCCCAAAACCTTAACCACCTTAGCACTTCAGGCTGTCCACATGGCCCGTCCTCCTTGATCACGTCAATCACTCCTTGCCTGTCACTGGTCCCCAAACCCATATCCACCAGACCACCTCCGGCTGTTCACCTGGGCTAGACCATATCATTGGTCACCTCAGCACTTCCAACGCTCCACCTGGCCCCTCCACATTGATGATATGAACACTTTAAACTGGTTACCAGGCCCCAACCCTTGTTCACCTTACTATTTCCCACTGTTCCCCGGGCCCTAGTTTGCCTCACCAATGAGCCACACTGGCTTGATACTTAGCTCCTAAGAAGAGGGATGACTTCCCAATCTCTGGAAGGTGGCTCAAGTGCCTAACACCCACAGCCCCAGGTCACCTTCTGCTCACACACTGCATCTTCCCCAGTGGGAGGGTGGCAAGCAGGTAGCCGCCAGCACTCCTTTTAGACAACCCTGGGTGTCCCTGAGCCCAGGGATCCCCTGGCTCCCCAACATGGGGGCATCTCACCCTGGAGTGACCTGCGACTCTCTCAGCCCTGCCTATGAGCTTTGAAATCCAGGAAACAGCAGTGTTGAGGCCCTGAAAACCCTTTCAATACTGGGAGGAAAGTCCTGTCCCCTGCATGGTCACTTACATTTCCAAGCAAACAGAGCGCCAGCTTTTTGCTTATTTCCTGGGGAACAGCCTTCGGTGAAGACAGGAACCTTCTCACTGCCTTCCAGAGTATGTACCACAGAAAGTTGGGGAGTTCCAACCTCTTGAGATCCTCCAATGCATGCACCTGGTTCTACCAGCCTTTACACTTGACCACTTCCAGCTGTTGGCTGGGCAGCAAACCCTGGTCTACCTTTGGATATCTAGCTGTTCACTGGGAGAAGCCCAACCACTCAGGCTCATTACCACATCTGGCTGTCTACGTGAACTATCCGCTTGATGACATGAGCAGTCTCATCAAGTCCCAGGCCCCAAAACCATAACCACCTGAACACTTCAAGCTGTCCATGAGTCCCCCCCCTCTTGATTGCATCAGCATTTTAGCCCAGTCCTCGGAGCCCTGAAAGCTTAACCACCTTAACACTTCAGGCTGTCCACGTGGCCCTTCCCCTTTGATGACATCAGCACTACTTGCTAGTCCCAGATCCCCAAGCCCTTATCCACCAGAGCACTTCCTGCTGTTCACCTGGGTCAGACCATATCCTCGGTCACCTCATCACTGCCAAAGCTCCATCTGGCCCCTTCACATTGATGATATAAACACTTTAAACTGGTTACCGGGCCCCAACCCTTGTTCATGTTACTATTTCCCACTTTTCCCCAGGCCCTACTTTGCCTCACCAATGAGCCACACTGGCTGGATACTTAGCTCCTAAGAAGAGGGGTGACTTCCCAATCTCTAAAAGTTGGTATAAGGGCCTAACACCCACAGCTCCAGGTCACCTTCTGTTCACACACTGCATCTTCCCCAGTGGGAGGGTGGCAAGCAGGGACCCGCCCGCACACCTTTTAGACAACCCTGGGTGTCCATGAGCCCAGGGATCCCCCATGTTCCCCAACATGGAGGCATCCCACCCTGGAGTTACCTGGGACTCTGTCAGCCCTGCCTATGCACTTTGAAATCCAGGAAACAGCAGTGTTGAGGCCCTGAAAACCCTTTCCATACTGGGAATAAAGTCCTGCCCCCTGCATGGTCACTTACATTTCGTAGCGAACATAGAGCCAGCTTTTTGCTAATTTCCCGGGAACGTCCTTCGGTGAAGACAGGTATCTTCTCACTGCCTTCCAGAGTATGGACCACAGAAAGTTGGGGAGTTCCGACCTCTTGAGATCCTCCAATGCATGCACCTGGCTCTGCTAGCCTTTACACTTGACCACTTCCAGCTGTTGACCTGGCAGCAAGCACTGTCCTACCTAAGGATATCTGGCTGCTCACTGAGAGAAGCCCAACCACTCGGCCTCGTTCCCGATTCTGGTTGTTCACATGTCCCCTCCCCTTCATTATATCAGCAGTCTCAGCCGGGACAGGACCCCAAAACCTTAACCACCTGAACACTTTAGCCTGTGCACATGGCCCCTCCCCCTCGATGACGTAGGCACTCCCTGCTGGTCCCTGGGCCCCAAACCCTTAATCACTTTAGCACTTCTGGCTGTCTACGTGGCCCATACACTTGATGACATGCACAGTCTCATCAGGTCCCAGGCCCCAAAACCATAACCACCTGAACACTTCGAGGTGTCCACCAGTCCCCTCCCTCTTGATTACATCAACATTTTTGGCCGGTCTCCAGGGTCCCCAAACCTTAAACACCTTAGCACTTCAGGCTTTCCACATGGCCCTTCCCCCTTGATGACGTCAGCACTCCTTGCCAGTCCCAGATCCCGAAGCCCTAATCCACTAGAGAACCTCGGGCTGTTCACCTGGGCCAGACCATATGCTTGGTCACCTCAGCGCTTCCAACACTCCACCTGGCCCCTCCACATTGATGATATGAACACTTTAAACTCGTTACCGGGCCCCAAACCTTGTTCATGTTACTATTTCCCACTATTCCCCAGCCCTAGTTTGCCTTACTAATGAGCCACACTGGCTGGCTACTTAGCTCCTAAGAAGAGGGGTGACTTCCCAATCTCTAGAAGTTGGCTCAAGGGCCTAACACCCACAGCCCCAGGTCACCTTCTGCTCACATAATGCGTCTTCCCCAGTGGGAGTGTGGCAAGCAGGGAGCCGCCAGCACTCCTTTTAGACATCCCTGGGTGTCCATGAGCCCAGGCATCCCCCATGCTCCCCAACATGGGAGCATCTCACCCTGGCGTGACCTCCGACTCTGTCAGTCCTGCCTATGGGCTTTGAAATCCAGGAAACAGCAGTGTTAAGACCTTGAAAACCCTTTCCATACTGGGAGCCAAGACCTGCGCACTCCATGGTCACTTAAATTTCATAGCGAATTGAGGGCCAGCTTTTTGTGTAATTTCAGGGGAACATCCTTCATTGAAGATAGGACACTTCTCGCTGCCTTCCAGAATATGGACCACAATAAGTTGGGCAGTTTGCAACCTCTTGTAATCCTCCAATGCATTCACCTGGCTCTACCAGACTTTACACTTGACCACTTCCAGCTGTTGACTAGGCAGCAATCCCTTGTCTTCCTTAGGATTTCTGGCTGTTCACTGGGACAAGCCAAACACTCAGCCTCATTACCACCTCTGTGTGTCCATATGGCCCCTCCCTTTGGTGATGTTAGCACTCTCAGCTGGTCCTGGGCTCTAACGCCTTAACCACCTGTACAATTTGGGCGGTCCACATGGCCCCTTCCCCATTATGACATCAGCACTTCTGAAGGGGCCCTGGACCCCAAACCCTTAATCACCTGAGCAGTTGTGGCTGTTAACCATGACCCTCCCCCATGATGACATCAGCACTTCCACTGCTCCTGTGCCCCAAACCATTAACTGCCTGACACCTTCTGGCTCTCCCTGTGGCCCCTCCCCCTTTATGATGTCAGCACCTGCAGAAGGTCTCTGGGCCCCAAGCCCTTATCCACTAGAGCACTTCCAGCTGTTCACCTGGGCCAGCCCATATTCTTGGTCACCTCAGCACTTCTGGCTCTACACCTGGGTCCTATCCATTGATGATATGAACACTTTAATCTGGTCACCGGGCCCCCACCCTTGTCCACCTGACTATTGCTGGCTGTTCCCCAGGACCTCATTCGTCTGACCAATGAGCCACACCAGCTGGCTACTTACCTTCTAAGAAAAGGGGTGACTTCCTAATCTCTGTAATTTGGCTTAAGGGCCTAACACCCAGAGCCCCAGGTCACCTTATGCTCACATACTGCCTAATCCCTGGTGGGGAGGGTGACAAGAAGGGGGCTGCCAAAACTCCTTTAAGACAATCATGGACGTACATGAGCACAGAGACACCCCATGCTCCCTAACATAGGAGCATCTCATTCTGGACTGACCAGCGACACAGACAGCCCTGCCTTTGGGCTTTGAAATCCGGGAAAAAGCAGTGTTGAGGCCCTGAAAAGCCTTTCCATACTGGGATCAAAGACCAGCCCCCTCCGTGGTCACTTAAATTTCATCGTGAGCTGAGGGTGAGATTTTTACTTAATTCCTGGGATACATCCTTCCCTAAGAAGGGGTTCCTTCTCAGTACCTTCCAGATTATAGACCACAGGAAGTTAGAGCGTTTGCGACCTCTTGGGATCCTCCAATGCATTCACCTGGCTCTGTCAGCCTTTACACTTAACCACTTCAATCTGCTGACCTGGCAGAAAGCCCTTGGTTACCTGATCACTTCTGGCTGTCCACATGGCCCCTCCCCATGATGACGCCAGCACTTCCGTCTGGTAACTGTCCCAAACAAACCCTTAACCACCTGAGCACTTCTGACTGTTCAATGGGCCAAGCCCAAGCACTCAGCCTCATCATCACTTCTGGCTGTCCAAGTGGCCCCTCCCCGTGATGATGTCTGCACTTCTGGCCGGTCCCGGACCCCAAGCCCTTCTCCACCTGAGCGCTTCTGGCTGTCTACTTGGCTCCACCCCGTTGATGACATCAACACTTCCAGCTGGTCCCCAACCCAAGGCCTTAGTCACCTGAGAACTTCTGGCTGTCAACGTGACACTTCCCTTTTGATGATGTCAGCACTTCTGGCAGGTCACAGGCCCCACCCCTTGTCCAACTGAGAATTTCCAACTGCTCACCTGGATAAGCTCATATCCGTCGTCCCTCCACCTACCCCTCCCCATTGATGACATGTCCAGTTTAAGCTGGTCACCTGGCCCTAACCCTTGTTCATATGACTATTTCTGGATGTTCCCCAGGACCTTGTTTGCCTCATTAATGAGCCACACTACCCCACTACTTCCCTGTTATATCTGCTCTATGAAAATGAATTAAATGTTTAACCCACTTCATTCTAAATACGCCAGCTCATTTAGACTGAATTATAAATGTAACCAGAATCCAACTCAGTTCTCAGCTCTTTGAATACAATTTCCCAGTAATTAAACATTACCCTTCAGATATTAATGCTCTATGGACAGGTATCCCTAGTGTTTCAAGCACATTGCTAAATATTATCCCAGTCAATCATTGTGAATTTTCAGTGTTTGATTCACTTTTGTCAGTGATTCAAGCTCTTCATTGTGAATTCCAAATATTTATACACCCTAAACCTAACCTTAACCTTAACACTAATCCTAACCCTAGCCCTACCACTAATCCTAACCCTAACTCTACCCATAGCCCTAACTCTAACCCTAACCCTAACACAAACCCTAAACACAGCCCAAGTTCTAACCTGAGCCCTAGCCCTAGCCCTCACCCTAACCAGAACACTACCCCTAGCCCTAACCCTAGCTCTAGTCCTAGCCTTAAATCTAACCCTAACCGTAAACCTAACTCTAGCCATAATGCTAGCCCTAGCCCTGAACCTATCCCTAACCCTAGTCCTAACACTAACCCTAACAATAACCCTAGCCCTAGCGAGAACCCTAGCCCTACCCCTAACCCTAAGCCTAATCCTAGCCCTAGCCTTAACCTAACCCTAACTGTAACCCTAACTCTAGCCATAATGCTAGCCCTAGAGTAATCCTAACACTAACCCTAACCCTATCTCTAGTCCTAACCCTAACCCTAGCCTTGAACTGACATATCAGCTGTATGAAAAAAAAATTTAAGGTATCTGAACCCTATGAAAATGAATGTTTAAATGTTTAACCAACCTTCTATCAAAAAGGACAACTCAATGAGACTAAATTATAAATGTAACCAGTATCCAACTCAGTTCTCAGCTCTTTGAACCTGATTTCCCAGTGATTATACAGTGTCCATCATATATTATGGCTCTATGAACAGGTATACCTAGTGTTTCAAGGACATTCCTAAATATTTCCATAGACTATCATTGTGAATACTCAGTGTTAGATCACTTTTATCCAGTGATTCAAGTTCTTCACTGTGAATTCCAAATATTTATACACTCTAATCCTAACCTTAACCCTAACCCTAACTCTAAACATAACCCTAGCCCTATCCCTAACCCTAACCCTAAACCTAACCCTAACGTAGCACTAGCCCTAAACCTAACCCAAACCCTAGCCCTAACCCTAACCCTAATGCTAACCTTAGCCCTAACCCTAATCCTAACCTTAGCCCTAACCCTAATCCTAATCCTAGCCCTAACCCTAGCCGTAACACTAAACCTAACCCTAACACTAACACTAACCCTAGCCCTAACTCTAACCCTAACCCTAACCAAAGCCCAAGTTCTAACCCTAGCTCTAGCTTTTGGGAATAGCCCTCATTTATTTGGGCAGGTCTTTGAACAGCTCAAAAAGCCCTTTTACAGGCACTGTCTTCAAGTCTCCCCACAGATCAGCAGTCTCCACTCCTAAATCCATCTGTCTCAAGTGAGCCTTGAATGCCAGCACAGGAGGACAAAGCTGCATTGCCATCAACTAGGTTACCAGCTTTCTACTTCTGTGAGCCTCTAAAGGATCTGACACTTCTCTTTCGAAGGGATCCTGGGAAGTCAGTGAGTGCCAGATAAGTAACATTGTCTGGTTTTTCTAAATAATCAGTGTTTTTTAGAAGGAAAACCCCTATTTTGTAAAAAGTGCTGTTTGGAATTCTCTGCTGTTTTTCCTAGACGGCCTCTTAGTCTAAAAAAAATAACTTTGCTTTCTAGCGTGCTTTAGCCTGCTTGAATAATGAGGATGATAAACTTAACTGTGTGACCTGGTAGGCCAGAGACTAGATATGACCATAAACTTAGCTGTTTGACCTTGTAGGCCAGAGACTAGATGTGCCCATAATTTTTAGAACTGTGTTTGTTTTCAAAGACAGCAGCAAGATAACCACTAATTGCACAGAGGGCTGGCTCCTTAATAAAAAGGGAAGTCCTGCTTGTAGCTTTGCTTAGAATTTGAATTCATTTTCTCTAAGCCCACCGCGGTGAATAAAGTGTGACTCCAAACTCTCCTGCATTGTTTGATTATTCCGGTTTTCTGTAACAAGACCAGATAAAAACCAAATACTTTTGTCAAATTTTTGTGAACATAAAAATTATTTTCTCTATTGAAGACTATGGGGGCACAAATGCATTTTCACATACTTCTTTTTTTTCTATTTTATAGTAGTTTTTTACAATATTTTATTAGTTTCAGGTGTATAACAGTAATTAGACATTCATATTACTTACAAAGTCAGCACTCAGCCATCTAACATCACATAACTGTTAAAATCCTATTGATTATAATCCCTATACTGTACGTACTGTTTTATAACAGGCAATTTGTCATACATCGTGAGTTGGTCCCGAAAGAACTCATTACAACTCGCTCAGAGCCCCAAGAACCCATGTCCTGGCTTGTAGTCTACAGAAGTGCTTACCTACAGTCTGCAGATGCGCTCTTGGCACTTAGCCAAAGGAGACCTGGCCTTCCCTCTCCATGGAATAGTTCTGTGTCTTTTAACAGTCTGGTCAAGAGCCACACCTATACTATCCCTGGTTTTCTAGAGTGAATCCAGGGCCTTAATCACACTACCTTGCACATCTTTCTCTGAGGGGGTGACTTAAGACCAATGTCCATATATTGGTAGGGTAGACAGCACCAGGCCGCAGGTGGGGGTAACAGTAAAGCACCATGGGAACAGGTAAGGTGTTCTGGGAACAGAGAGCTGGGAGTGCTTAACTCCTGGACAAGGAGGGTCAGCAAGGGTGACAGAGGAGCTGGGTGATGAGAGTAAATGGGAAGTTGCCAAGCGAGAGGCGGGAGAGCAGCTGGTTTGCCAGATGAGCAAGGGCCAGGACTGTTGTGCCTAAGAAGTACATTCAAGGCCAGAAATGAAGCCTGGAAGGCGGGAGTCATAAGTGAAGGGCCGTTTTGCCGTGCTGATCTTACAGGTGACTTGGGACACAAAGAAATTTGAACAAGAAAATGATAATCCCATGTACATTTTAGAGAGATCCCACGGGGACAAGGGAATGTCGAGGGGCAAAAAGAACTGGGGCAAGACTGAAGGGACATCGATGAGGAGACGGAGCAACAGTCCAGAGAAGGGATCAGGGAGACTCAGGATGAAGAGGTGGAAGGGAGTCAGACACACAGTGACAGAGACCAGGCTTTGGGCGGCGAGTGCACAATGGAGTGTACGGGTGCTGGATTCCAGCACTGCACACCTGGAACTTAGACAACGTTCTTAACAATGCTACCCCAATAAGTTTAATTTTAAAAGTAAATTTAGAACATTAAATACGGGCAGTGAGAAGGTGAATTCCAAATGTACAGAACAGGCAGAACCTATAGACTTAGTCAAGGGAGAGTTAGAAAAAGAAGTGTTTTAATAATGTAAGCCCTCTAATGTATGAACTAATTATTGTGTGAAATGTTTGCTGCATGGAAACCCTCAATACTCTGTAACTTCCAAAATTAATGAACACCCCACTATCTTGATGTAAAAGCTTTGAGCCCTTAAAGTGTAAACACCCTGCTCCCAGCATAAGGCACACCGTCTGGCCCACACTGATAAGGACACAGGCCACTTACCATGGGTCTATATAATTCTGAGAAGGCCTCCAGTTGAGGTCTCCTGCCTGATAAGAAGAGGATTCCATGTCGCTCCGAGAGACAAGGCCCTGATTGCTCTGCTGTGTGAGCCTGAACCAACTGCGACCGCATGCCTCTGTTTTCGTTGTCTGTCCTTCAGTGTGCATCGCCGGGTGGCCTTTGCTGGAGCCTAGAACCCACTAGGAATGTTACAGAAAACCGAAGAAGAACAAAGCAATACTTAGAGAGATGGAGTTACATTTATTACGCACGGGTCCAGAGGAAAATGTCTCTCAAATTCTGGGCCCCAACATGCAGGAACCTTCCCTATTTGTATGTTTCCACCTTCTTTGTCTCCCAAATATGGGTGTTTCCGGCCCCTTTTACAAGTTCCCAAAGAGCCCGTATGTGCCGGGGCCTTGAGACCTCAACCAGAGTCCTGGCCTGGCACCAGCACTGATAACCTTGTCTGGGGAAGGTTCAATGGCCTCTCTGAAGTGGGAGTAGTCTTAGCAAGCAAGAATTTACACAAGCCAACTAGCAGGGTTAATATTTCAAACAGCAGTATTTGTATAAGATGGATGCTTCATTCTCCACTGGTTTTAGGGACATGAGTCAAATCATTGACTCTTAGTCATTGTAGTTATATTTACTCCTGAGGACTATAATCTTAATTTTCTGCCTAATAAAGTTAGTGGGCCTGCTTATAAGATAAGGGCCCGGAATGAGGGCCAGGACTAATCTTTAGAGAGTCCGAAGAGTCCTAGACTCTCAATTTTTCCTGGGCTGTCTTAAGCCAGGTATGATGAAGCCACGTTGGGATTCTGTTGACCTTGACTGCCGTGGAGGTTGTCCTTTCCAGGTAGGAGTCAGTCCTTGGGTGGCAAATTTCTTTGCCCAAACAGAGTCACCAGGGTGGAAGGGATGAACCAGACCAGAAGTTGGTATAGGCAGAGCATCTCAGATGTGCTTTGGATTGCTTCCTGGGTAGACTGTAAAGCCTGTAAGAACTTGAATAAAGACTGGTTATGGATTTTAGCTTTTCTAGATTGGGTAGGTCAGAATCTGGAAGAGTCACTAGAATCTGTAGAGGCCCCACTGGTTTTAGGGCAGCCTCCTGGGCAGCTTCATCTGTGGCCCAGTTCCCTCTTGCTTCTGTGGAGAACCCTTATCTTGTTGTAAATGCATACCTGCTATCAGTATAAATTGTTATTGATTTTTCTTTTATTTACCAGAGAGCCTGAAACTGGGTGACTCAAGTGTTTGACATCCAGTTATCTAGTGTGTTCTGGAGTAAAACCTCGACCTCATGTTGGGCAGTTAGGATTAGTTACTGCCCTAGGGTTAACTTATTTGTTTTTTTTAATAAGCATAGCTGTAGCTGCCACTGCCTGGAGGCAAGTATGTCACCCAAATGCAAAGGAGTCAAGTCTTTTGGACATATAGGCTATCAGCCTTTTCTAGGGGCTGAGACTTTGGTGAGTACCTCTTTGGCTATGCCCCTTGTCTCACATACATAGATGTGGAAAGACTTAGTTACATCCTGTAGCACTAATTGGCCCATCGTCCCTGCTCTGCTCATGTCTGTCTAACTACCTAATATATTACCTCAAGGATCCTGGCTCTGAATTCTTTTAGGGAAAACGGATGTTGAATTTCTTCTGTAGCTGCTTCATGCTGAGGAGGGATGGAGTTTTCTCTCAGAGACAAGAGGTCCTTGCTGTCTGTCACAGGGACGATGAGGCCTCATCCCAGAAGGAGGTGGGCTTGTGACCTGGCAGAGAAGAACTGTAACAAATGGTCCATGGAAGGGAAAGAGAACATTTCAGTTTTAATGACCTCTATTGAAATAGAATTTTTCTCCTCAAAATTACCTCTATGTTTATCAAAAGAGCCAGATCAAGACAAATTTATCTATTGTATTCAATTAGGCCTGATTGTTTGCATAAACACAACAAGAATGGTAACTGACTACCTTTGCCGGAATTTCATGATTGAATCTTAGCGTGGCCCATAGGGCCAGGAAGCCAAGCCATCTAGCTGCCGTCAGGCCTGCCTGTAGTATCTGCTGAGTTAGGTGAATCCCTCACCTGCAGCGACTCCACCTGGGCCCATGCTCTAGGTTCTAAGGCCCATCTCAGTAGCCCTCCTACTCGTCACAGCCTAGAGTGTGTGGGGTTCTGCAGGGACGCATAGTCGTCCTTATTGCTCCCCTTCTACTCTGACCAACCGCCAGTGATGGTAGGGCATGGGCCTGACTCTCCAGCATCAGCTATTTTCAGGGCTACCAAGCAGGATACCAGGCTTTCTCCATGGCACTCTTATTGGCTCCAAGTCTTCAGAGTTCAGGCAGGGCTCTTTAAAACATGACACTCCAGCCAAAGTTTCCAGTCAATAAAACCACTATTAGAAACCGGGCTTATTGAACTTATGCAAAGAAATGTATTGCCATGATTTATTAAGAGGAATTAAATAAGGAGAAAAATATACTGACCTGCTTTAAGATCTTCTTATTTTCCTTGTTAGTCCTTTCTATGGATTCTTCAGAGAAATATAACTGTCTTCAAATGACAAGGAGAAATTCAAAATGTGTCTATATTCAAGTAGACAATTATAGCTATCCTTGTAGTAGGGTTCCCCCTACTTGACTTGTCCTTAAAATTTCATATGGTCTCTGGGAGGGGTGACATGCCCTCTGAGACAGGACTAAGGGAGCTTTATTGCTTTACAGGGTCTCATATGTCACAGGACCTCATGGGGTCTGTAATTCCTGTAGCAAAGGGCTGGTACTCACCACTTCCCTCTGTTCCAAACAGGCCTTCCCCAGTTTCGTAAAGTTGAGGTTTGTGCCACCCCTGACATGGGCATGGTCACACAGGCCTGCAAGACAGTAACACTGGCACTGTGGCCACCTTAGGTAGCCAAATCTTCTGCTACCATATATGACACATGATAGGGATATACAAATATCTTAGGTAGGTGACTAAGGTCTATTCTTGACCTTCCCACACAAAGTAAAATTGTCCTTGTCTTTCTGGAGTCATGTCCATGAAATCGCAGGTATCACCCAAGTGTATTATACAGTTTTCTGCAGGCCACTGTCAGGGCTGTGCATGGTGGCCAGGTCTTCTTTCTAGCCACAAACACAGCCTGTCCAATTTCCCTAAATTTTATTCTGGCACGGGAGAAAATTGTTTTTGCTGTAAACAGGCAGCTTAACCCCTACGTATCTGGGCTTGGACATCTGCCTAGAAAGCCGTAATTTATAAGTTTAACATGTGGCCTTAGGTCTTTCTAACCCAACAGGGTCTCTACCATCCCTCAGTCAGACTCCTCCTCTCTTGGAGAATCTCAAAGTCCTGAAGGCTCCCCGGTCCAGGGAGAGAGCCTTTCCTTTGCTCTTTGACTTTAAGCTGCCAGTCCAAAACAGCCAGAGTTGCAGTTAAAAACAGCTCTGCATGTTGCAAAGCGCTTCTGTGGCAGTGGCTTGGGTATTAGGTCCCTTGTCTTCCCGCCAGTCCCCTTTGTGGCAGAGCAGGGACCAGGCCTCTCCCAAGGGAGTGCACTGGAAAGGGATCTCAGCCCCTCCTCTTCCAGCAGCAACAGGTACTGAACCCTTTCAGTACATTTGCGAACAGGGAGCTTTCACTAGCTCTGTCTGCTGCTTTTACAGATCCCTGGCCTGCTGCTCTGTTCCTGGGGCTGCAGGAAGGCCAGTAGCAGTCACTAGCTTCTGGTTTAACTGCTGCAGCCAGCAAGCCAAAGGCCTAAGTCTTGTATTGCTTGTTGTAAAACACTCATTACTCACTGGGCAGCAGCGAGGCAGCTCTAGTGTCAGGTACATGTCTGCTGCCCCCGCTTTTCTCACTGCTGTGGCTTCTTCCAGGGCCACTGCAGGCAGCTCAGGCATCCAGCCCCCCTCACCCCCTTCTTTCATCTGGCTCTTGGGGGATGAGTCTGCCTAGCAACCAGTTTTAAATCACCAGGGCAGCTAGATTAATTATGCTTGCAGAAAACTTGCGATCTTAAATCTAGTGAAGTTTTGATAAGACACCTGGGCCATACCCCTATGCCAGCAGAGCAGTCTGCAGCCAGTAAAATCAACAAAAACCTATCTCTCCCTGCTTCATAATTAACTGCCAACAACCCCCCGCCCCCAGCCCCGACCCGTCCCACAGTCCAGTTGCTTGTCTCTCTTCCCGATTGTGAGTCAGAAGAAGACAATTCCTACAGAGGGGAGAAATAAAAACAGTTGAAGTTTCAGAGAAAACTACATACTACCGCTGTTGTAGTGCTCCCTTTCGAAGGCTGAGGTCCAACCTGTGGAGAAAAATGACTCTTAGTCAGCCTGGAAAAATAGGGAGGAGGAAGATAGGGGAGTGTAGGGAGATTTCTTGCAAACTGAAAGCCTGGAAGGCCTCCTGAAAGAAAAGATCTTTAATCCAGTTACAGATGCTATTACAATCTGGGGTCTATAGATAGTTAATAATAACTTCAGCCTTAGTTCCACCACAAGTGGCTCACGTTGGATTATGATGTCACAGGCAGGGACAGCGCCTGTAAATCTCTCCGCCCTGCGGAGCTGTAAGCCCTGCCCCTTGAAGTCTCCAACCACCAAAAGAGATAAGAAAGTCATAAACAAAAGTTCTTTGTTCTTTGAAATGTTATAAATTCATGCCTTTAAATTAACCCTAGGACTTTAAAATTTCAATTTCATACAGCAAATTCACAAATCAGAGCAAACTGAAACCCTTACTTATACAAAATTAGAGAGAAAATTTTATTAGCTAAATGGGCTGATTCCCTCCCACTGTGATAGAGAGCAAACATCTCTGAGAAAAATAACTCAGCAGCGCTGCTTAAGACGTTTGCAGACTATCACAGGTTCAGACTTTAATAAATAAAACATTTTAGCCAGTTGAATCAACAGAAATGCAGAATAAATCAAAGTAGCTTTCGCTTCACACAGACCAGTTAATGAGCAGATAATTATGCCAAGACAGACAAACATCCATACTCACACTCTCTCAGTAGACTAGCCCAAACTGGAGCTGAGCAGATAAATGAAACAATGCCCAACTCCCCAGATGGGCATGGTGGCACTCCCGGCATGCACACCCCAGAACAGAATTCTCAACCAACGTCTTGGTGAGAACCTACCAGAGGAGTTAAGACTGTGTCCAGTACCCCTTCTCGGTAGCAAATTGGCTAGTCCCACACAAACAAACAGCAGAGTGAACTCATAATTCCTTCACTCACCTCCAGAGTCCCACATTTATATACTAGCTAGTCCCAGTTTTTTACTGCTACCAGATATTTACCCAGAGTTTAAACAGCCACCTGATTCCTGACTTCTGATTAATTTCCCTGAGGAAGCCGTATGGCTTCCGGGGAGGTGATCAAGCTCCCCCTTCCACTCACTTGGAGTGGGCTGAACTGATGGGGCCCCTACCTTACAGATTCTGTCGACAGGTCCAGAAGTGTCTGTCCACTCTCTCCAGATGCCGGCCGGGTCCTGGGCTGAGGTCTGGGAGTGCCCAGAGACCCCCGGTTCAATTCTGCTAAATCAGCAGAGCGGCACCTCCCGGAGGCCTATCCGGCTCCCCAGGCCTCAAACCTGACCCATTCACTGGAGGCCAAAAAGGGCAAGCACAGTTGTTCCCGGTCAGGGAATCAATAATGTTACAGAAAACCGAAGAAGAACAAAGCAATACTTAGAGAGATGGAGTTACATTTATTACGCGCAGGTCCAGAGGAAAATGTCTCTCAAATTCTGAGCCCCAACATGCAGGAACCTTCCCTATTTGTATGTTTCTACCTTCTTTGTCTCCCAAATATGGGGTGTTTCCGGCCCCTTTTACAAGTTCCCAAAGGGCCCGTATGTGCCGGGGCCTTGAGACCTCAACCAGAGTCCTGGCCTGGCACCAGCACTGATAACCTTGTCTGGGGAAGGTTCAATGGCCTCTCTGAAGTGGGAGTAGTCTTAGCAAGCAAGAATTTACAGAAGCCAACTAGCACGGTTAATATTTCAAACAGCAGTATTTGTATAAGATGGATGCTTCAGGAATAGATAAACAAACCCTGTGTGATTGCATACTAATTCTGTCTTGTGTGTCATGTGTTCTGGTTCAGCTCAGCTGTCTAGACATTGAAGTCCCAGGGAATAGGCCCTTATTGCTAAATCCTGGTCATCTGCACTTGTCCCACTAAGTCTAGACAGATAATCAATTAATTGGGGCATAATTGGGACAAGAAGCATCTAGTATGATTTCGTGATTTTAATTGTTTCATAGTGGTGAAATCAAATTTTTGGACTGGAACCCGGATTCTTTGCCCGCTGGAATCGAAGAATAAATCCATGGACAGAAGATGGTATAGCAAAGGTGGAGATTTATTGAAGAATAAGTACAGACTCCCACATGGGGAGAGGTAAAGAGTCCCACAGAATGGACTCCCATGTGGGGAGGGGGAAAGGGTCCCGCTGAGTCCCTTTCCCCACAGCTTATAAAGGCTGCAGATCCTGGTGCCCTGACATTCCCTCTAACTGGCCACTACTCCCTTGGACTGGTTACTATAGCAACTCCTGGGCTCAAAGGTAGAACCTCACATGTTAAACCTCACAAGGGACATGTGAAGTTCTGCCCTCCCCCACCTTCCTTATTGTCTTCCTATTCCCTTTGGGCTTTCTTCTCCTTCTGGCTGAAGGGCTTCTTTCTCTTTGTTTTGTAATTATAGACCTTTTGCTGTCCCTAGCTCCCTCATTCTATGGAAATGCACCTGTTGCAGCTTTTCAGCTTCCCTTTTCTATGGAAATATACCTTCTGCTGCTCTGCAGCCCTGTGCTTCCTCCATGGTCCCCTTAATTTCTAAAATTTCCTAAAACTTGTCTTTTTCACCCCTAAAAATTCCTGTTTCGGTGGTACCATTAATGAAAACAGTGAATGAAGGAGTAAGAGTAAGTTTCTCTGAATATGAGTTTAATTTTTAACCCATTCTATCTGAAATGCCTGAAGGGCATTCAGATGTCGACAGATAAGCATGTAGCTTAGGAGAGTGGTATGTGTTGAGAACAAATTTTTCATAAATATATGAAATTTAGAGCAATGAAAGAAGATGGCAAGAAAAAGTGAACGAAGTGAGAATGAACGAAGGCCTCTAAAACCCTCCAACATCTAAATTAAAGGCTTTTCCGTTTCAATGATCACAAACCCCACTGAGGCTCTGCAGGCAGCCGCGTATTCACGTCTGTCAAAGCCACACCTGCATATGTGCACGCGATTAGAGGAGAGGCACAGGCCTCGTGATGCCCGTCGGTAAGGCCTCCTGGGTTAAGAGAGGAGGGCAGAGCAGGACACCCTGAAAGCAATGGCCACGGAGATGAGAACCGCCAAACAACGCTGCTGCAGAGGAGGGCGCAAGAGGACATAAGAGCCAGCTGAGCTCAGACCATGCAGGGCTGCGTGCCTCTGGCTGAGAACTGTGCTCAGTCCTAAGGGCCATGAACGGAAAGTGAGGTTTTAGACGACGCTGTCTATAATGCTTCATTCGATGTCATGAAAAGGAACCCCAGGACCAACTATATCAATGATGCAAAAATGAATCACTGTCTTTCTCCTTCATGAGAAAAGGTGATGTGTCCACGCTCAATTCTTAAAAAGGTTCCCTGACATTCACGTGAATCCCTAGGCCCAGTGTTTTCCGAGGTGGGTTCCTTAAGGCCGGAGCAGGCGAAAGAGCTGGCCACGTGGCTTGTTTCCCAGAGAAAAGTGGGGAACCACAAAGGAAAGCATACACTGCCCCCTGGAAGCACAGGAGCACATTACACAGGCCAGATAAACAAGGTTTACGTGTATGTGGCTGCAAAAATACCCCAAAAGCTTCCATTTTCATAGAAACGTAGATTTCGATGGAGACATGCTAAATACAAAGGGCTGAAATAAATGAGTCATCGTTAACATAAAATAATAGAACATTTTAATAAAAATTAGTATTTTATCTTAAACAGTAATTTATAGACACTGAATAACTGCACAGATTAATAAGTGTAATGCAAATAAACCCATTTTTCTGGTTCTCCTAAAGTGAAATGTTTCCTGTTGCACACACCAAACAAGTCAGTCCAAGGCTAATGACGTCGCAATCGGCTGCTAAAATATTCGCTGCTGATATTAGTAGAGAGAAATGGTGCGCCTGAGCGTAAGGCGCATAAGGGAAATAAATGTAGCATGATTATAGTAACCAGTCATTAGTGGACATTATAGCTCATTATTAATAATCTATACTAATAAAAGGGTAAAATGCTAATTAGACCATATGTCTTCTGGACATCCTTCTGGACAAAGCCACAGTAGCAGGGCCAAGGCAGAGGTGGTTAGGGGCTATCAGACCGTCAGGGGGGCAGTTCGGGGGTGATCAGGCAGGCAGGCAGGCGAGCAGTTAGGAGCCAGCGGTCCTGGGTTGAGAGAGGTTTAGGCCGTATCCTGTAGGGCCTAAAGTGGCACTCAGACATCCCCTGAAGGGTCCAGGACTGGAGAGGGTGCAGACCCGGCTGAGGAACCATGCCCTGTGCACAAATTTTGTGCACCGGACCTCTAATCCTACATATAAAAGGCTAATATGCAGATAGACTAAACAGAGGAAAAACCGAACCCGTTGCTATGATGTGTGCTGACCACCAGGGGGCATGCACCGAACATAGCGGGTGCCGGCTACAGCTGTATGGTGGAGCAGGTAGATGGGGGAGCCAGACCAAGAGCGCTGTCATCTGGGTGAGTCTCTGGTGGTTACTGAAAATTCTTTGCTCCTGCGCACCAAGGTCCTGCCTAGCCCTTGCACCTGCTGCTGGCACCAGACCCACTTGCACCCGCTGCTGGCCCCCCGCACCAGCCCTGATCACTCAGTGTCATCAGGGGGTGTGAGTGGCGGCTGCCGGCCCCGATCGCCCCTGGGGGCTTCTCCACCTCCTCCCACTCCAGAGGGGCTATTGGGCCTGGCAGCTGCCACTCACACCCACTGCTGGCAATGGCCCCACTTGCACCCGCTGTTAGTGCTGGCTGCAGGTGCGAGCAGGGCTGGCACCATCAGTGGGTGTGAGAGGTGGAGGCGGGAGCGGGGCTGCGGCAGACAGGGGACCTGGGCTGCAGCGGGAGGGGCCAGGTGGGGTCACGGAGGATGGACCGAGACCCGCCCCTGTGCCCACCACAGCCTCGTGGCCCACAGTTCCTTTCAAGGTGCATGGATTCGTGCACTGGGCCCCCAGTTATGTATAACAGGATATTGTAAAAATTAAGTTACTACATTTTTATTAACATGTTTCTTACATACCTTTATATTGTCTGGGCCACAAAAATATTCATTGTGGGCCGCATATAGCCCATGGGCAGCAAGTTTGACATGCTTGGCTTAAGTGAATCAGACAGCGTGGAGCAATCAGGAGAGAAATCACTTTCTATAGTCTCTCTGACCATTTTTAGTTATTGAAGCTAAAGATATGAATGAATAATCTATTGCATAAGCATGAACCAAAGTTAAACAACTCTACCACTCCTTTATATTATACTAGTGGCCCAGTGCATGGATTCGTGCACATTGAAAGGATATTAATAAGAAGAAATATTTTAATATCGCTATTCACCCTTTCTCTATAATAGAAGTGTCAACCAAATTCACTATTGACAATGACAGCTGGAAACATATGCACGTGACTGGCGCCAGCGAGAGCTTTGTATGTACTGTGCATGTGCGAGTCAACTTAGCCTTTTATAGACATAGAATAAACTGGCTTCATTAGATCTGCTTTCTGATGCAGCTAAAGTTTTTACAGCCCAGTGAAGCACCCCAACTTCTCTTTCAGGTAACTATCAGCAACACAGCAGTAAATATCAACACGATGCAGGTTATTATTATGGATCACACAGGGAGAACAAAGGGTAAAATATTTAACTGCAGCAGTATCTGACTATATTCTGTGCAGTGAGAAAACCTGAAGTCATTTTCAACGTCCACCATTTCTTACATCTCTTCAGTTGGGTCAAGTTTCTAAACTTTCTAAATCTCCATTTTCTGGCTAATGAAAAGAAAATAGGATTCTACCAAGTCTCCTATCTACCTACTCCAGAGCTTCTGTGAGGATCAAATGAGATGAGGCACAGGAAAATGCTTCACAGACATTTGGTTAAAGTGTAAAGCGTTTCCACTTGGCTATAAAGCAAGTTGTCATAGTGACAGGACCAGTGGGAAGGTGGGAAGAACACTTAGTACATTTCCCTTTTATATAGATAGACTAGAGGCCCAGTGCATGAAATTCATGCATGGGATGGGGGGGGGGGTCCCCTCAGCCCGGCCTGCACTCTCTCCAATCTGGGATCCCTCTTGCAATCCGAACCACTAGCTCCTAACTGCTCACCTGCCTGCCTGCCTGATGCCTCTAACTGCTCCCCTGCCGGTCTGATCCCCCTAACTGCCTAACTGCTCTCCCCTCCTGGCCTGATCCCCCTAATGCCTAACTGCCACCTTCTCCCTTCTGCCTGCTCCTGCAGCGCCTTCTCCCACAGTCTCTGCAAAAGGGACCTCGGCGCTGGACTGGCCCTCACAGCCGCCACGGCTGCCGGCCCTCAGCCCTTGCAGCCACTGTGGCTTTGTCTAGAAGAATGTCCGAAAGGACATCCAGAAGACGTCCAATGTAATTAGCATATTACCCTTTATTATTAGTACAGATTGCTTGAACTTATTCATATGTTAAGAGCAATGATAATCCAGTTTGGAAAGGAGAATTCTCACTTGTATTTATCTATGAATTCTGCCTGAATAAAGCTACAAATAAAGCTGCTCTGAAGAGGCAGCCACTCACATCAGTGCTCAGCGACCCAGAAAGAGAAGACAAGAAAACGAGATCCAGTGAACTTACATAAACTGTGAGGTATCCTGAGGGGCCACAAAGGACTGTGGGTGAGAGAGTTCAAGGTCCAAAGCCGAGAGTCCGAGAACCAGGACCTGGATTGCAGCCCCTCCCCAGTGCTCAGAACGCAGCTCCCTGCTTACAAGGGCCTCACTGTGCCCTGGGGAGTATCACCTGTAGCTTCACTTCTCATTCAATGCAGCAGGACGATGAGCTGATGTTATATGGGAGAAACGTTAAGTATTGAGAGGAAAGGGATTACCCAAACAAACAATGGTCAAAGTTCATAAGACATTATTATGCTGCTCTTCTCAGGAGTCCTGGGAGGTTGGAAAAGTCAGTTCACGGAAGCTCAGAACAAGCAGTGGAACAAGCCCTTTGAGAAGAACATGGCCGGCACCTCGCTGTCATTCTGCATGGAGCTCTAGAAACCAGAACGTGGGAAGGAGACCCCCTCTCGCCAGGCTCTGTGAGGCAGAGGAGCATGCTGCTCCACAGGCCGCTGGCAGCTTCCGTGACCTCCTGGAGGGCTGTGAACAATGCCCTGGACATTCTTACTCTTCAATGTATGATTTGCTCATTTGGGTGAGCCCAATGTGACGGCATTTACCCAGCACCAATATCTAGCATTTCCCTCCTCTCTCTGCAGGTTGTGAGTGTTCAGATTAACCTCAATACACAGCATGTAATATGCAATATACATTTAAGAATTTGTTCTGTCTACATAGCCCCTTCCCATCTTCTGTTAAAGTGTGAAGTGAAAAGTACAATACAATCCTACCTAGAAAAAAGGCCAACTCCATTCACTTGATGACAGACATGTACTGAGTGCCTTACTCATGCTGGGAAATGGGAAGCATCAAAAGGTGACAAACAAGGCTCCTTCCCCTAGGAAGGTGCAGCCAGCAGTGACGTGGACAGAGAGGCCCTGCTGCCTCTCGCTACCCGAGTGAGTCAATGCGAAGAGACAAGCTGAATCTTTGTGGTGCTTTACTCCAATGGCCCGCGATCAGAGAGCAGCAGGCGTAATACCCTGAAAGAAACCGCTCTGACATTTCATTTCAAACCAGCCCTTACCATAGGGCTAGAGGGTGGGAAATGTCCAACACTAGTGAGTCCCAGGGTCTGTTTTCCACCATCCTCCTCGCAAAGATGGGCCCAGGAACCCACAAAGATGAGCCCGGGAAACTGCAAAGACGGGCCCGGGGACCCACAAAGATGGGCCTGGGAACGCACAAAGATGGCCTGGAATGTGGTTTCCCTTGAGATAGGCCCTGCCTTTGACCTGCACTTAAAATGCATCTTCTTCTCTGAGTAATGCCCCCCCCCCTTCCAGTCTCCCAACGCCAGATGTTTAGAGCCCTGCTTGTCTTCTTGCAGCACATCCTCCAGTGCCCCAGGGTTTGCAAGCACCATCACTTTCCTACAGCTAACACAGAGAACTAGTGGCCGGTGCATGGATTCATGCACATTGAAAAGAAATTAGAAGGTGGCTGGTGGGGTGGGCTTGGGTGAGATGGGCCGGACATGCCCTGGGGCCAACCTCCCATGGTCCCTCCCTGGCGGGCTGCTCCTGGGGCGGCGCTGCAGCTAGAAGGGTGTCTACCATCACCGCAGCTCAGCAGTAAACCAGATACGGGGCCGACAGTGCCCCTGCAACAACATAACCCATGGCAAAGGGTGGAATCGCATGGCCCTGTGAGAAATCAGGCTCCCTCCTCTCAGGTTCCCGGGTACATCACTGGAGAACCACTTCTGCCACTGCAGCTAGGCAGCTCCTGCATTGAGCGTCTGCCCCCAGGTGGTCAGTGCACATCATAGCTACCCCTGGTCAGACAGCCGCTTAGCCTTTTATGTGCACAGATAGCTTATAAACAACAGATTCCATTCTTACAGCTGCCCTTCCCCTACCAGCTAGAACTGTAGCATGGGCCCAGGGGAACTGTATTTCAAACAAACTGTTGATACTGAACTGTGAGCAGGAATTGTCCCCAGGTCTTATCTCCTGGACAGAGATTCACATGGGCTGCCCCGAGCCTTCTGCTCCCTGTTGATGTCAGCTAACGAGCTCCCTGTGGTGCCACTCTCTGATTGGTTCCTGGCCTTTTTGCAACATTGTCTGTCACTTGCAAGAAAAACACTCTTGTTTCAAAACACCCTGTGTTTCTGCTATCCCTCATGTTTTTCTGCATCCTGTTTCCTGCAAAACACATTTTCGGTTTGTTTCAGCTCATTCCTCCCTCTCTCACCCTCCCCTCTCCACCTAATTCTGCTCTAACTCCTTCACTGAGGTGCTCCCTTTGAGAAGGCTAAAAAGGACTAATTCCAATGTAACCCTGATATGTGGAGCTAGTGACCTGAATCCAAGCCAGCAATCTCAGTGTACATTCCTGATAACCTATAATTAAGTCCCTCTCTCCTTCCCAGATACTGGTCTCCCAGAACCTGTTACTGTGAACAGTGCACTGCCCCGGAGGGAGGGTTATTAACACTAGCGCCAGGCCAGACCATCAGATATGGCCTGGAGATCCCCCAAAACCTGGGGGCCTTTTTGCAAGGCCCTCGAAAAGGACCGGAAGCATAATCCATGTTTGTGGGACAAAGATCACAGGGAGGGAGGGAGGGAGGGAGGGAAGGAGGGATATAAGGCAGGGCCCCATGCATGTTCCTTCACTCAGATCTGGAGGGCTGTTCCCTGAGTCTGCCGGCATATTAAACAGTGTCCCTCCATTTCTCTGAAAGAAGCATCCTTGGTGTTCTTTGGTTCTGCAACAGCTTCATGGACTGAGAGGAGTACCGGGTCATAGAGAAGCGGGAGTTTTGGAGTGGAACACTCTGTGTCCCCCTGGGCCAGATGGTTCCCTGGGCTCTTTCTGCATCAGAGATGAAGAACGAATCCACAGACAGAAGGTGGTAGAGCAAAGGTGGAAATGTATTAAAGAACAAATGCAGACTCCCACAGCACAGACTCCCGCGTGGGGAGGGGAGAGACTCCCAGAGCACAGACTCCCCCGTGGGGAGGAGAGAGACTCTCACAACACAGAGGAGAGAGGAGAGACTCCCACAGCACAGACTCCTTGGTGGGGAGGGAGAGACTCCCACAGCATACACTCCCATGTGGGGAGGGGAAAGGTTCCCCGCCGAGTCCCTTTTCCCTGGGGCCTATAAAAGCTGGCCACTACTCCCTTAGACTGGTTACTATAGTAACTTCTGAGGTCAAAGGTTGAACCTCAGAGGGGACACGTGAGGTTCTCCCCATCCTTCCTTATTGTTTTCCTATTCCCCCTTGGCTTTCCTCTCCTTCTGGATGAGGGGCTCCTTCCCTTTATTTTGCAAATGTAGACCTTCAGCTGTTCCCAGCTCCCTAATCCAATGGAAATGCACCTGATGCAGCTTTTCAGCTCCCCTGTTCTATGGAAATATAAATTCTGCTGCTCTGCAGCCCTGTGTTTTTGTCATGGTCCCCGTAACTTCTAAAATTTCTGTAAGCTCCTAGACCTGTCTTTTTCACGCCTAAAAATTCCCGTTTCAATAGTTTCAATAGAGAAGAAAAAGCCCCATGGGATGGAGCCACAGAAACAGGAGGAACAGGGATGTGACCTGGGCATCTCTGAGCAGTCTCATCCGGGCCACTAGTGCTGCACTGGTCGCACAGGCAGATCCCCTCCCCATCACCGCCGCCAGGCTGCCTACTTAACCCTTTACAGGTGACCTTGAAGCAAGCCTGGTGTGAACTGGGCAAGTCCACATATACGCAGCTTTTTATAAAATACCTTCTATTCCTTATGACTTTCTTAACCCTTTGTATGCCATAAGCATCTACAGACACAGTGGGGATGGTTTCCATTTCGGACGTGTGGCAGTTACCTGGTTAATAACATTTTCTCTCTAACTCACTTTATTGGAAGAACACAGTCTATAACATGTAACATACAAAATGTGCGTTACTTGACTGTTTGTTATTGGTAAGGCTCCCGTCAACAGCAGGCAACCGGGAGTTGGCTTGGAGGGATCAGAAGTCAATGCAGGTGTTTGACTGTGCAGGGGTTGGCGCGCCTGACCCTTGCGTTGTTTAAGGGTCAACTGTGTTTCTAAACCTCACAAGGTCACATTGTTCAGAGGTTCGCTAAGGCCCAGCACATGCTTGTAGAATCAAGTAGTATACATACAGTTGTAACAGGGCAATAAAGTGTAAGAAACTGACTATGCTGATCACCCGAAAGCTGTCTCCGTGCCCTTCATTTTTTCACCAACGCCGTCCTCACCAACGCCGTCCACACCTTTGGGGACCCCTGGACCGCGGGGGCTGGACTCTGGCAGATAAATACAAAAGACGCCCTCTGACTACACAGGATATTAGAAAACAGTAACAGAATGTAAGTGAAAAATTTACAGAAATTAAATAACACAATTATTAAACAAATGATCAATGAAGCAATCACAGGGAAATTGGAAAATACTTAGAAATTAATGAAAATGAAAATGCAAAGTACCAAAACTTAGGGGAGGTAACAAAATGCTGCCGAAAAAGTTCCTAACTCCAGATGCTTCTTCTATATTAGAAATAAGAAGCATCTCAAATCTGAAACAAAACTTTACAACTTAAGGAACTAAAAAAAGAACAAATGACATCCAACACTAGCAGAGGGAGGAACCAATAAAGATTACAGATAAATAACATAGAAAAACAATACAGAAAAATCAATGAAATCCAATTTTTTAAAAAGATTCACAAATGTGACAAATCTTTAGCTGGAAGGACTAAGATAAAAAAGAACCCTAGCTGGTTTGGCTCAGTGGATAGAGCGTCTGCTGGAGGACCAAAAGGTTCCAGGTTCAATTCCGGTCAAGGGCATGTACCTGGGTTGCAGGCTCCGGCCCTAGTCAGGGCTCAGGCAACAAATCGATGTGTTTCTCTCACACCAATATTTCTCTCTGTCTTTCCCTCTCTCTTCCACTCCCTCTAAAAATCAATGGAAACAATATCCTCGGGTGAGGATTAAAAAAAGAGAGAGAGAGAAATCAAATGACGGAAACCATAAATAAAACTGAGGACATTACTATCAATTCTACAGAAATAAATATTATCAGAGAACTATAAACAACTTTATGTCAACAAATTGGATACCCTATATGAAATGGACAAATGCCTAGAAATATAAAACTTACAAAGACTACAAAAATAATCTTGATAAAAAAAGAACAAGTTAAATCACAAAGACACAGAAAATCCTAGACATGATTGATTGGCTGGTAAATTCTACAAAAGATTTAAAGAAAAACTAATGCCAATCCTTAAACTTTTGAATACATTGAAAAGAAAGGAACTCTTCTGAATTCTTTTATGAGGCTATCAACACCTGATACCAAAACTAGTGAAGATTTTACAAGGAAAGAAAACTATAATATTCCCTTATAAACACTGATGCAACAATTTCAACAAAACACCACAAACACTAACTCACCAGCATGTTAAAAGGAATACACACACACACACACACACACACACACACACACACACACACACGATAACCAAGTGGGTTTTATCCCTAGAATACAAGGATGATTCAACATATGCAGATCGATGTAACACACCACATTAACAGCATAAAGGGAAAAACACACATGACCATCTCAATTGATGCAAAAAACCATTTGACAACATTAAACACAAATTTAATATAATAATACTCAATAAACTAGGAATAAAAGGAAACTACCTCAACATAAAGCCTTTAGTCTAAAGTCAGGAACAAGGCAAACATGCCTTATTTCACCTTTTCTATTCAACACAGTACTGCAAGTTCTGGCCAGAGCAATTAAGAAAAAAATGAAAAGAAGTAAAAGGCATCCAAATTGGAAATGAAGAAGTAAACTTGTTTCTGCTTTGGTGATGATGTGATCTTATTTGCAGAAAATCATAAAAAATTTACTAAAAGAAAAAATTAAAACATAAATAAATTCAGCAAAGTCACAAGATAAAACTCAACACACAAATATCAGTTGCATTTCTTATACACTAATAATGAACAACCTGAAAGGAAATTAGGAAATCAATCCCATTGACAATAGCATCAAGAAATAGCATTTAGGAATAAACTTAATGAAGGAAGTGAGACTTTAAAATAAAAATAGAACATGGCCGAAAAAAATGAAAGAAGGTATAAATAAGTGGAAACACATCATGTTCATGGATTGGAATTCTTAATACTATTACTCAGAGCAATCTACAGAGATGATGCAATTGCCATGAAAATCTCAATGACATTTTTGCTGAAACAGAAAAACTCATGAAATCTCTGGGGACCCTGAATAGCCAAAATAATCTTGATAAAAAAAGAACAAGTTTATGGGTCTCATATGTTTTTCATTTAAAAACACATTATAGGTTTAGCTCAGCAGATAGAGCGTCTGCCCACAGACTGAAGGTCCCGGGTTTGATTCCGGTCAAGGGCATGTACCTCTGTGGCAGGTTCCTCCCCGGCCCTGGCCCCAGTCAGGGCATGTGCGGGAGGCAACCAATTGATGTGTTTCTCTCACTTTGATATTTCTGTATTTCCCTCTCTCTTCCATTCTCCCTAAGAATCAATGGGAAAATAAAATCTAAAAACATATTATTAGCTACAGTAATCAAAACAGTGTGGCACTGGCAGAAAGACAGACAGATAAACCCATGGGGGAAACAGAGCCCAGAAATAGTCTTCCTGCACCTGGCACATGGCCTGGAACAGACCCCGAGCTCCCACAACGGGAAGGAGAGTCCCTCCCTCGCAGGGCAGTGGGAGAAGCGCACACCCTCGTAGACCAGCACAAAGCTGGATCCTCACAGGCCTTTACAAAAATGACCTCAAAGTGAGTAAAAGGCCTGGCCGTGTGGTTCAGTGGTTGAGCGCTGACCTATGAACCAGGAGGCCATAGTTTGATTCCAGGTCAGGGCACATCCCTGGGTTGTGGGCTTGATCCTCATGAGGGAATGTGCAGGAGGCAGCCGATGAATGATTCTCTCTCATCATTGTGTTTCTATCTCTCTCCCCTTCTACTTTTCTCTCTGAAATCAATAAAAAAATATATTTTTCAAAAAATTAATAAAGACCTAAGCAAATATATATACATATATATGGGCCATACACACACACACACACACACACACACACACACACACACACACACATATATCTCCAAGAACAAAATATAGAGAAAAGTCTT
This sequence comes from Corynorhinus townsendii, assembly GCA_026230045.1. Lineage (NCBI taxonomy): Eukaryota > Metazoa > Chordata > Mammalia > Chiroptera > Vespertilionidae > Corynorhinus > Corynorhinus townsendii. Next base: position 1,032,143 of record JAPDVU010000014.1, read on the forward strand.
AATGAGATTAAATTAGGCAATGATTTCTAGGATATTACAACCAAAGCAGGGGCTAGGAAAATGAAACTATTTCAAAGACAACTATCAATAGAATTAAAAGACAACCTATGGAATGGGAGAAAATATTTGCAAATCATATATTTCAGAACTCCTAAAACTCAACAACAAAGCCACCTGATTTTTCAATGAGTGAAGTACTTGTATAGGTGTTTCTACAGCAGATGGAAAGATGTGCAGCATCGCTAGTCAGCTGAGAAATGCAAATTAAAACCAAATGAGACACCCCGCACACCCATCAGGATGCCCATAAAACCCGGACACCGTGCTGGCGAGAGCGTGGAGGGCAGAGCCCTGGGGCATGAGGGGCGGGAGCGGGAAACACACCTCTTCGGAGCAACCAGCATGGGCGCTTTTACAGCGCTTCCCATGCAACCACCTGGACTCGGAGGCCTCATTTCCGGGTCAAGGGGTTAAAACATGCGCCTCAAACAGATATCTGCAAATCCATGTTCACTGCGGCGTTCTTCACAACAAAAGAGGGAAGCCACACGAGTGTCCAGGATGGGCAAGTGGACAGCAGCGTGGGGCGCACACGACGGCCAGTGTTCCGCCTTAAGGCAGGACGGGCCTGTGGGGCTGGAATGGGGGGGGGGGGCACTTGGGGACCTTAAGTGAAAGGAGCTGGACACACAGACAGACAGATAACGTGACTCCACTTACAGGAGATGGGCGAGCCTCTCACAGGGGAATGCTCCTCAGTGAGCCTCAGCCTTCTGGAGGGAGGTTTCAAGTTTCCCTTCTGGCCCTTTACTCGAAGAGCTCCACTGGGCGGCACCCCAACACAAGCTGCGGGGTGAGGCCGGGGTGAGCCCAGGGAGCCGAGGCCTCGAGCCACCCACGGTCCTCACCACCTGGTCAGGGCTGGAGCGTCTGGAAAGGCTGGCACTGAGCGCCCTCTTGCTGCTCCCCTGCCCCACCTGGCTTCCTGTAACTGAGACAAACCCCGCCCCTGAATCACCATGGCAACTCCAGGAACTGACCACTAAGGTCAGCAAAGGAACAAGACAAAAGTCAATGCAAGCACACTTACACCGCTAGCTGGAGAGGAGGGGCGTGAGCCCAGCTGCAGCTTCCAGGCTGGGAACTGCTTACCTCGCCCGCGCCCCACCCCCCCTTCAATGAAAACCTCCCACCCCTCCCCCACCCGGATGGGGTCTCTCCTCCCAGGGCCACTGCCCCCACTGCCCAGCGCCCTGCACTTTAATGCGTTTCCTGTGCTTTGCTGAGTCCTCGTGGTCTCCTAACTGGTGTTGGGCCTCCACAGGAGCCTGCGCCCTGGTTCCCCGAGCCTCCCCACACCAATGGGGCCTGGAAGTGAAGAATCTACCCCCGCCGGGCGCCTGTGGGGAAGGCCACGCCACCGCAGCTCCCAGGGCCAGCCGGTCCCCCTGATTTCCACCTTGAGGGCGGGTAGAATCCTTTCTGTTCTACAGCGACAATCAGGTACCTAAAGTTGTCAAACTCACACCAATGGCAAAATGAGCGTTTCCCAGGGAGGCGGGAGGAGCGCGGTTAATGCACCAGCCCTGGAAGTCTGTGCCCAACATAAGACTGTGCTTCACCCTGTCACACACTGGGGCCGGTTATGTGGTTCCTGTTATGTCAGGTGGTTTTTACTACAATTGAAAATAAAAACAACTTGTTACAGGAATCCGACCACCTGCAAAACTGAATGATGTGATAAAGCTCCACAATTCAAAGCTGTGAATCAGCCAAAATAGTGTTTGGAAGGAAATTTAGTTTAAAGTGCACGCGCGAGGGGACAGAAGACTGGAATGAAGTCCATAACCAAGACACTCTAAAGGAAGTAAACTGAAGGAGAAGTGTAAGAAGGGAGTAACAGCGACTGAAGGAGCAGTTCATGAAATAGAGAACAAAACAGCATAGAGAAGATACACAAAAACAAGGGCCGAATCTCGATATTTTCAAAAAGACCGTAAAACAGTTCTGACCCACAAAAAGAGAAGTAGTAACACACTTTAGGCATTTCTTGCTTAAGGTTGATACTCTTTCCTGGAAATGTTCTATGTGAAAACACTCACCAGAAAACCTAGGACCCCTAACTTTTTAAGACTTTTCCCTAAGCAGTTTTATGTTCACAGCAAAAGTGAGAGATGGGTACAGCGAGGGCTATGCAGGTGCCTGAGCAGCAGCAGTAGCAGCGGCAGGTGGGACAGAGCGAGCGGGGCGGACATGCCCTGGACGGGCACTGCTGGTAGGAATGGACACTGGTGCAGCCACTGTGGGAAACTGTGTGTAGGATCCTCAAAAAGTCAACACTAGAACTGCCATTTGACCAAGCAATTCCACCTCTGGGAGCACATCCAAAGGCAGCGGGAAATGTTCTAAAAGGAGTCTGCACCCTGCCGGTCACAGCAGCCAGTTACTAAGTGTCCATCAGTGAGGGCAGGCACTAGGACGTTGTGACACACATATGCACAACAGATGTGACTCAGCCTTCACAAGAGAGAGTCCTACACTTGTGACAGCATGGATGAAGCTTAAGGCGTTATGCCAAGTGAAATGACTCAGACAAAGACAAATACCATATGATCTCACATATAAGTGGAATCGTATATAAATGAATGAATAAAATAAAATAGCAACCAAAAAAAACCTCAACCAAACTTCCAGACAGAGATCAGAGTGGTGGTTGCGCGGCGGGGAGAGAGAACTGGAGAAAGGGGCCAAAAGGCACAAGTTGCAGCCACATGGATGCTGGATGGAATCTGCAACATGATGACTAGAGCTAGCTCTGTGGTCGGGAAGTTGTTAGAGAGAAAATCATAAAGTTCTCATCACAAAGAGGAAAGTTTTTCTTTTCTTTTTCCTGCACCCCGGGAGCAGATGCTGCTGGTGGAAGCCATGGGAGAATGGCATCACAGTGCATGGAAACGGGCCATCCTGCCTGGCCTCACTTCACAGTGATGTTCAGGGTGGGGCAAAAGCAGGTTCACAACTGCTCATCCGGAAAATAATACAATAATTAATGAATAACAACATGAAAATAAACTATTTCACATGCTCACAACTGTAAACCTACTTTTGCTCCACCCTGTATAGACATTGTTTTACCAATAAAACTCACAATCTTACCTAATGATAGACAAACATGTAAATTGACTGTACCTCCACTACGCCCACAGTCAATCAGAGTGAGTATGCAAATTAGAAGGTCAAAGATGGCGGCTGCCTAGCTGCTCCAGGCACAGAGTGGCCAGGTGGGACAGGACACCTGCTATGAGAGGGAGGGTGGGGGGCGAAGGGATCTACAGGAGCGGAGTGCCGCATTAAAGACAAGACTACAGACTACAGAGTCTGCAGTGGAGACAAAGATGGCAGACTCCAGCTGCAGTCTACAGCAAAGACGAAGATGGCGTTCTGCAGCGAAGATGGCAGACTCTGGCTGGAGTCTGCAGCAAAGATGAAGAAGGCAGACTCTGGCCTGAGCGCAGGCCTGGGTCCTGGGTGCCGGAGGAAAACTGGTGCTGGAAGCCAAGGGAAGGAAAGCCTATTGCACTAATCTCTTCGTGCAACGGGCCTCTAGTCCTATCTAATAAAAGAGTAACGTGCAAACCAACCATCACTTCACGATAAAAATGGCCACACCCACAGCCAGTAAGAAAGGAATATGCAAATTGACAGGCCAAAATGGCAGCGCCAGCCAGAGCCATGGAGCCTATGGAGAGCGGGGAAAGGCTTGGTGTCCTGGGGCACTGGGGGGAGCTGAGCGGGAGAGTGGGGGGAAGGCTTGGCGTCCTGGGTCACCCCAGAGAAGAGCAGGAGATGGGCGGGAAGGCCAAGCCTGATGGGAAAGCTCAGCGGTAGATGGGCGGGAAGGCTTGGCGTCCTGGGTCGCTGGGGAGGGCAGTTGGGGGGACCAAGCCTGCAGAGGAGTCAAGTTGGGAGGGACCAGGCCTGCAGGGGAGGGAACTTCAGGGGGACCAGGCCTGCAGGGGAGGGCAGTTTGGGGTGACCAGGCTGGCAAGGGAGGGCAGTTGTGGGGGACCAGGCCTGCAGGGGAGGGCAATTGGTGGGGACAAGGCCTGCAGGGGAGGGCAGTTGGGGGTGACCAGGCTGGCAAGGGAGGGCAGTTGTGGGGGACCAGGCCTGTAGGGGAGGGCAGTTGCGGGGGACCAGGCCTGCAGGGGAGGGCAATTGGTGGGGACCAGGCCTGCAGGTGAGGGAAGTTGGGAAGGACCAGGCCTGCAGGGGAGGGCAGTTGGGAAGGACCAGGCCTACAGGGGAGGGCAGTTTGGGGTGACCAGGCCTGCAGGGAAGGACAGTTAGGGGTGACCAAGCTGGCAAGGGAGGGCAGTTAGGGGTTACCTGGCCAGCAGGGGAGGGCAGTTGGGGGTGACCAGGCCTATAGGGAGGGCAGTTAGGGGCAATTGGGCCAGCAGGGGAGCAGTTAAGCATCGATCAGGCTGGCAGGGGAGCGGTTAGGGAGTGATCAGACTGGCAGGCAGAAGCAGTGAGGGGCAATCAGTCAGGCAGGCAGGCAAGCAGTTGGGAGCCAGCAGTCCTGGATTGTGAGATTGGGCCTAAATGGGCAGTCGGACATCTCTTGAGAGGTCCCAGACTGGAGAGGGTGCAGGCTGGGCTGAGGGATACAACCCCACTCCCTGTGCATGAATTTCATGCACCGGGCCTCTAGTCCTATATTATAAAAGACTAATATGCAAATGGACTGAATGGTGGGACAACTGGTCGCTATGACGTGTGCAAACCACCAGGGGGCGTTTGCGGAATATGGCAGGCATCAGCAGCAGGCAGCAGAGTGTGGAACATGGTGGGCGTTTGCCTTAGTGGGATGGTGGCGCAGGTGAGCGGGGGCACCAAACCAAGGAGGGGCACTGGTCGCTGTCATCAGGGCAAGCCTCTGCTGGTTACTGAAAATTCACTTGGTGACATCAGAGGGTGCGAGCAGCAGCTGCTGGGCCCAATCACCCCTGAGCGCTTCTCCACCTCCCCCTGCTCCTAAGGGGCAATCGGGGCAGCAGCACCCACTGCTGGTGCCGGTCCCAATCACTCTGCACTGTCAATGGCTGCAAGCAGAGCCTGTGCCATCAGCGCATGGGTCCTGCAGTGGCAGGAGCTTGCAGACAGGAGACCAGGGGCCAAGCAGCGATGGGGAAGATGGGCCAAGACCCGCACTTGTGCCCACCGCAGCCTTGCGGCCCACAGTTCCTTTCAAAGTGCATGAATTCATGCACTGGGCCCCTAGTTGAAGCATAAAGTATGTACTTAGATTTTTTTGTGTTTTCTCCTTCCACCCTTCCAACCTTTTTTTTAATCCTCACCTGAGATATCTTTCTATTGTTTTTAGATAGAGGGAAAGGGGGAATGGGGGGGAGAGATAGAGGGAGAGGGAGAGGGAAGAGAGATGTGAGACAGACATATCAATTGATTGCCTCCTGCAGGCTCCCCAACTGGAGCCAAGGATCAAACTTACAACCCAGGTCATAAGTGCCCTTGACCAGTAATTGAACTCCGGTGAATGGGCTGACCCTCTAACCACTGAACCACCCCAGAGGCCCCCCTTCCCACTTTGTGTGCCTCATGCTGAGGAGGAGGAGTAAGTTAGATCCCCCCCCCCCCGGGAAGGCAGGAGGGAGAGGAGGGAGGGAGACAGTGAGCCAGATGCTCTAGGTGGAGACCAAGGCAGTTCCTCCCCGAGCCTCCAGCATAGGAACAAGCAATGTGAGCCCCAGATGCCTTCAAGTCAGGCAACAAGGTCCTTAACCACACACATAGTTCTCTTTTAATTGATCTTTATTGTTGAAAGTATTACAGATTCCCCCTTTTCCCCCGCTGACCTCCTCCAATTGCCTCCCACCCCACTCCAGGCCTTCCCTGAACCAAACTCATAGTCCTTGATAGAAGTGCTTTGAGAAATGTCAATAGCTCTTCTTTACACATTTAAGAAAATGAGCATACCTAGCCATAACTTAAAGAGACGTTACCATCATTTTAAGTTAAATTCTGCCCCAGGTCAGTTTTTTCCTCTGTCGCTACAAACACGGCCCCTCTGATCGCCTCTCTGCCCCTCGCTCCCTCCCTCCAGCTGTGGGCACTGGCACTGGAGCAGGCACAGCACTGCTTCCCCATGCACCCCACCCCCACCCCCTGTTCAAAGCTTCCAAGGACTTACTGCCTGAAATGCCCACAAGATCAATGGTGACCCTCCCTCCCCCCCCCCCCCGCCCCGGGAGCATGAAGGGCACACACTCTCCCCTCTGTCCCTCCCAGCTTGTCTCCCAACTTTCCCTGCAAGACCCTTTTCTCTGGCAAAACGGGTAGACGCCTTGTCCACTGCCCCCACCAGCCACCTCCACAGCGACCTCCTGCTCACCCAAAGCCAGGGGTCCCTCCCCGTCCTCTCCTCAGGGCCCAGGACACTGGAGATACCCACCACCTCCATGTCCATAAGGAAAGACTGCCAGGGGCTGAGGTTGTGACAGGCACTGTGGGCATCACATACGAAGGAACAGCTGCGGAGGGGAAGTTGGCATGGCAGCCTGGCATGAGGGGCGGTGTAAACACGCCAGGCGCCTATGCAGCAAGACCATCACCTACAGGCCCAGGGAAGCCCCCAGAGGTGTGGTTTTGCCCTGAGCTCTCTATGGGCACCTGGCTACTAATAGTCATTTTTAAAAACTGGTGCTTACACACACATGAGACCTCGGTTTTCCTTGAAGGACCCGGACATCTGGGCTGGACTCAGGAAGCCTCTGCTGCCCACTCTGGTCTCAGTCCCCTGAGCACACACCTCACTTTCCCGAGTCCGCCGGCCAGAGTGGCTGCTCTTCGTGGTCATCTGAGCGGACGGGCCAGGAGAGCCGCACTCTCGTGCTCTGGCCGTGCGCCTTCCGCAGCCGCTGCAGGGCTCCCTGCCATGGTGGTGGCCAAAGGCTCCCCCAGCCCCGGAGAGCACGCCCACCACAGGGATGTGAGGCCTCTGCCGCCTCCCAGCAACAGGGCCCATTGGCCAGGGCCTGAGGGGAGACACTGCCTGGCCTCCTGGAGTGAGCCCCCAAAGCCTCTGACAAGTCCAGGGATGCGTTTGCCATCTGACAGCCACATGGCCGCCCAGCCGGGCGGGTAGCTGGCCAGCAGCAGACCCTTCAACCACCCCAGCCCCCTGCCTTCCCCACTGAACCGTCTCTGCCCTGCCCCTGGCTGAGGTTCTGCCTGAACCTGGGGCATCCAGCCCTGTCCACCTGTCTGACACCCTCCTAACGATGCCATCGACATCCCCCCCCCCCCCCCAAGAGAATCTCCCTGCAAACTGCTGTAAGTGAGCCCCAGGGGCCAAGACTCTGCACACAGAACAAGCCAAGGCCCAGAAGAAAGGGTCAAGGATGAAGGCCCCTGAGGCGAGCACCTTGTTTTCCTAGTTCTGCCCCTGCTGGGCACCCGGAGCCATTGCCTGGAATGTACCTGGCCCCTGGCCACATGAGCCTTTTAAGTGGGAGAGGAAGACAGAAGTGGGGGTGACAGAGCCTGGGGACCCGGGAGGCCTTTGGTCTGTCCAAGATGGCGGGCCTGCACGGAGCTGAGTCCTACCCGCCCCAGCACCCTGGGAGCCGCTTCTTGCCCCGGAGCCCTGGGAGAACCACGCCACTGCCCCTGGATGCCAGAGGACCAGCGCAGCCCAGCCCTGCCTGCAGGACTCGGAGCTGCAGGCTGCGGGGTAACAGATGCTGTGGTCTTAGGCCCTCACGTGTGGCCACTTGTCACACACGATAGAAAGGAACAGGGGGCGCTGCCTGCCCTGCAATGCAGAGTCCTGGGAGGCTGGCAGGCGGGCCCTGCCCCCCGCCCTCTCCCCCCCATTGTTCCCTCAGTTCTAGCTTCACAAGCTCTGCAGCCCAGCCGGCTCCGCCCACCCCATGGCTTCCGCTTCGTGGCCCTGCGTGCCTCCTGGCGATCACAGGCGCCTCTTTTCTCTTTGCTTCTGTTGCCCACCCCTGGGACCCCCGCAACCGCTGGCCGAGGGGCAGGAGGCCTTCCCCTTTGACCCCCAGCTGCTACCAAGGGGCGGGCAGATGGCAGGTGAGGGCAAAGCAGGGGTGCGGGAAACGCTGTTAACGCTATCATGTGGGTGACTGCCCCTGCTCTGGGATAAGACAGTTATCCAAACCTTTCCCAAGTGGGATTTAGGGAATGGCTGCTATAGGGTGGGTCACTAAAAGGGCTTTTTTTCTTTTTGTAAAATGTAAGTGTGTTCATTGTAAAGAGTGAAATGGCCACTCAAAGAAAACCACTGTCAGCCCAGGGGCGGGGCTCAGTGGTGGAGCGTCGACCTATGAACCAGGAGGTCGCAGTTGGATTCAGGTCAGGGCACATGCCTTTCCGGCTCCATCCCCAGTGGAGCAGGAGTGGGGGTGGAGGTGGGGAGTGAGGGGTGGGCGGTGCAGGAAGCAGCTGGTCAATGATTCTCTCTCATCGTTGATGTTTCTTCCTCTCCCTTCCTCTCTTAAATCAATAAAAATATATTAAAAAATAAAGATGACCAGTGTTTGTGAGTTTTGGGCGAACACCCTCCACATCACTCTCCCTACACAAATGACAACACAGGTCTGCAGTCCCATGCAAACGAGGCCCATCTCACCTGGTCCCACACGCCTGTCTTCCAGTCCTCTCACCAGGAGAGGGTCCTGCTGGCTCCAGGCCACACACACCTAGGGCGCTTTCCCAGCATCACCACCGCCCAGGGGAAGCACATGACAGGGAGTTAGCTGGCCTGGCTGGAAAGACCCTGTGGGCTTAGAGGGAAGGACTGCTCCCTCTCCCCGCCCCCTTTGGAATGTAACCCTGTATGTTCCTTCAGCTGCTGGCAGCCAGCCTGCAGCCCCCTCAGAAGGAGATGCCTGGCAGGGTTCGCAGAGCCTTGCAACAGCTGGGATGGCCTGGGAGAGACCCACCCTGAACCCCCAGCCTGTGCACCCAGTGGTGTGTTCCCTCCCACAGCCAAGGCAGGCAGGGCGGGTCTGCGTGGGCAACACAAAGGTGTGCAGAGATGAAGGGGCCCGAGGGGCAGCACAGCCCTCGGCATGGTCTGATTTCTTCTGTGTAAATTTTACAGGACGCAAAGTCCCTGGTTTCTGACACAGGAATGAAATGCTTCCCTGCAGGGTGGGCCTGTCCTGTCCTCAGGGCTGCCTGTGAGCGCACCAGGGTAAAGCGTAAAGGGAGAGGGACTTCGCCCCATTGCACACCTGCCTGTAATTTCATTCTAATTATGTTCCTAGGTTACTTTATGTGCTTGCATATGGCAGCGGAATTTAGATTGCAGGCTTGTCTGTTTAATACAAAACATTTTTTGTGATAGAAAAAGTAACCCTTGCAGTTACGCCTGAGCCGCCTGCTTGGCAGGCTTTCTACCAGGGGGAGACAGAATCGGATGCTGGAGCCAGTTACCAAACGCCCACCTTAACCCGCTGCGGCCCTGGATGTCTGTCAGGGCTGCATCACAGAGCAACGCGGCTGGGGGCTCGGGAGCCAGAACTCTCTGTTCCCCTGTCCGGCAGGCTGGAAACTCAGATCAAGTGTGGGGAGTCCTGGCGTCCTAGACAGTGGCGCCTCCTGTGGCCACGATGTACCACAAAGAGCACAGGTTACCACCCAATGAGGAAGCTCACCAAGGCCCTGGTTGTCCGCAGCTGTTCCCGCGCTGCCCACAGGGCCAGCCTGTCTTCCCCAGGCTCCCCTGCAAGTCCAGACAAGCACTGCGGTCCGTGTCCAGGCAAACAGACACTCCCATTGAAGCATCCATCTTATATAAAAATGGCTGTTTGAAATTTTAGCCCTGCTATTTTGGCTTCAGTAAATGCTTGCTTGCTTAAATAATAAGGAAAATAAGACCACCCCCACTCCAGAGAGGCCATAAACCTTCCCCAGATGAAGTTATCAGTGCTGGTGCCAGGCCAAGCCTTTGGTTGAGGTCTCAAAGCCCCAGCACATAGGGCTCTTTAAGAACTTGCAAAGGGGACCAAAAACACCCCATATTCGGGAGACAAAGATGGTAAAAACATATGAATAGGGAAAGGTCCTCCTTGTTGGGGCCCAGAATTTGAAATACAGTTTTCTCTCAGCTCCCATGTAATAATAACAAAATGTAAATCTATCTCTCTAAGCATTGCTTGGTTCTTCTCCAGTCTTCTGTAACATTAATGGTTCCCTGAAATACTGGGAAATCACTGTGCTTGCCCTTTTTGGCCTCAGGTGAGTGGACCGGGTTTGGGGCCCAGGAACGCCAGATGGGCCTCCAGGAGGCGCGCTATGCTGATTTAGCAGAATTGAACCAGGGACTCCAGGCGCTCCCAGACCTCAGGCCAGGACCTGGCCGGCATTTGGAGAGAGTGGACAGACACTTCTGGGCCTGTCCACAGAATTGGTAAGGTAGAGGGCCCAGTCAGTCAGGCCCACTCCAAATGAATGGAAGTGGGAGCTTGATCACCTCCCCTGGAGCCATACGGCTTCCTCAGGCAAATTAATCAGGAATCAGGTGGACTGTTTAAACTCTGAGTAAATATCTGGTAGAAGTCAAAAACTCCGATTGCTGGTGTGTAAAGTAAGTGTGAGAGTCTGTGTGAAGTGAAAGCTACTTGTACCATCTGGCTGTACACATGAGAGTATTTGTTCTCTTTCTGTTGTTTAATTTGTTTAAAGGTAGGGCAAACCCCGCTTTAGGGGGAAGCCTAATTGTGTATAGTAAGGCTAGGTGATCTAGCGGACTGCAAAACCCCCCAAGCAGCTGCTGGGATCTCCTTTTTCCCAGGGTTTTTTTTTTTCCTCTCTGTCAGAGGGGGGATCAGCCCACTTAGCTAATGAGATTTCTGTCTATGTTTATCATTTTACTGTATTAGGTTGAAATTTTTGAATTCTGGGGTTAATTTAAAGGTATACATTTGTGAAGGGTGTAGCCCAGAGAAGTTTAAACAAAGACTAGACCACTGCTCTTTTCTACCTTGCTAAGGCTTGATAGGTTAAGCTTAGTACATTTTCTCATGGCCTGTTTAGGGCGAGAGAGAAAGACTGCCAGACTTGTCATAATTAACTGCTCCGGAGTGGGTTTGGGATGGTGGTGGTGGGATTTGCTGGGTGGTAGGCTCTCAGCCTGCTGAGATAGAGAAGCCCTGGGCTGGGGGACAGGACAATGGTCGGAGAAATCAAGAGTAGTAAAGGAGGAGGATTTAAGATCCTCTAGGGGCTTGGAGTAAAGAGGAAAAATCTGTGAGGGAAAGCAACTGTTACAGGAAGAAAAAAGTATCCTTAAATATAAAAAGCCTAAATATATAGGATCTCAGACCGTTTGCCTTATTTCAGGACAGAGTAAATGTTAATGCAGAAGGGGAGGGGTGGTGTCGGCAGTTAATTATGAAGCAGGGAGAGATAGGTTTTCATTGATTTTTACTGGCTGCAGATCACTCTACTGGCATAGGGATCTGGTCCATAGCCTACCACGTGTCTTATCTGAACTGCACTAGACTCAATGTTGCAAGTTTTCTGCAAGCACAATTAATCTTTCTCTGCCCCATTTTATTCTTTTTAACCCTTCCAATACTAAATTAGACTGATACAATATACTTGAAATTATATAAGGAAAAATATAGCAGTTTTTACTAGACAAATTTTAATTTATCTGCTCTTAGTTTTATCACAGAAGGTCTAGGTATATTTTCTTGAAAGTAAAAGTGCATCTAAAGTGTGTTTATAAATATTAATCCAGGAAATGCTGACTGCTACTTTTTGATAATTATTGCTAAAAGTAAGGAATTCTAAGCATTTTAAAGAATAAAAGAAAGAAAATGTCTACAAGTTGCTGATAGTGTGACAGAAAAAATATAAAAGTAAAGATACTTAATAGAAAGTCTAAGGCATAGTTATGCATTTTTGAAGAACATAGAAAAAATTTGAAGGCTAATTTGAAAGTATGAAGTTCATAAAGATTATGTATATAATAAAAAGAACAGAGTAAGGTTTCAGTAGCAAGAGAAAAAGTAGTCAGGACGGGGCAGGCATGACTTGGAAAAAAACAACAACAACTAAACTCCCTGTAGCCAAGTGGAGGAGAGACAGAGCTGAAGACCGCAGCCATCCTGGTGATTTAGAGCTGGTTACTAGGCAGACTCAGTCCCTGAGAGCCAGGAGAAGGAAGGCAGGGGAGGCTGGCTGGTCAATGATTGTCTGGGCCTTTCTTCTGGGCCTTGGCTTGTCCTGTGTGCAGACTCTCGGCCCCTGGGGCTCTGACCATGGTCCTGTCCCCCTAGACACCTGCAGCCATGGGAAGAAACAGCAGCAGCAGCAGCAGCAGCTTCTGGTATTACAAGAATTAACAGGAAAAACAAACAAACAAACCATTCCTTGAGTTAAAGGGTTTCCAGTGCCTTGAACTCTCCCAGAGAAGCTAAAAGATTTAACCCCTTATGCCCTAACTGGTTTGGCTCAGTGGATAGAGTGTCTGCCTGCAGACTGAAAGGTCTCAGGTTTGATTACAGTCAAGAGCATGTGCCTTGGTTATGGGCACATCCCTGGTGGGGGGTGTGCAGGAGGCAGCTGATCGGTGTTTCTCTCTCATCAGTTTCCAACTCTCTATCCCTCTCCCTTACTCTCTGTAAAAAATCAATAAAAAATAAATGTTTAAAAGATTTAACTCCTTAGACTAAGGGGTGGGCCAAGATACCTGGTTGGGGGGAGGGGAGGGAGCAGATGCCCTGTTCTTACTTACAGAGAAGCCTGTGGGAAAGGTCAAGGTCCCTGCCAAGAAAGAAGACAGGTGGGAAGGCAAGGGCCTGCTGCCCAAGCCGTCACTGGAGCGCTTTGCTATGTGCAAAGTTGTCTCTCCCTGCAGCCCCAGCTGTGTTTGGCTCGCCACTAAGAACCAAACAGTGGAAGATACAGGGATGGCAAGGCCCTATAACTGGTAAACAGGGTTAAGAGGAGACGGTAAAGGAAAGCCACTTTCCATAGACTGGAGAGCCTTCAGGACTTTCAGATGCTCCTAGAGAGGAGGACTGACTGACTGAGGGACTAGCAGAGACCCCATTGGGTTAGGAGGACCGGAGGCTGCATATTAAACTTATAGACTGCAGTTTGCTAGGCAGAGGCCCAGGCCCAGTTGTATAGGGGTTAAGCTACCTATATACAGCAAAAACTTTCTCCCATGCCAGAATACATTTTAGGGAAATTGGACAGACTGTGTTTGTGGCTAGAAAGAAGAACCAGCCGCCATGCACAGCCCTGACAGAAAACTGTATAATAGAGTTAGATGATGCCTGTGTCTTCATGGACAGGACTCCAGAGAGACAAGGACAGTTTTGCTTTGTGTAGGAAGGTCAAAAATGGACTTTAGTCACCTCCCTAAAATGTTTGTTTAGCCCTACCATGTGTCATGTTTAGTAGCAGAAGATTTAGCTGCCAGAAGCGGCTGCAGTGCCAACGTTATACTTCATTATATTGTGTTAATTTGTAATTCTCTTGCAGAGTTGAATGCAGTTGCCTAAACAGAAGGTACCCAAATGGACAAAGAAAAATACCCATCAGGTTTTGGTCTCTATTGAGAGACAGTTGGCAGCCTGTATACTGCCTTGCAGGCCTGTGTGACCATGCCCATGGCAGGGGTGGCACAAACCTCAACTTTAGGAAACTGGGGGAGGCTTGTTTAGAACAGAGGGAAGTAGTGAGTATCAACCCTCTGTTAAAGGAATTACAGACCCTGTGAGGTCCTGTGACATGTGAGACTCTGTGAAGGAATAAAGCTCCCTGAGTCCATTCTGAGAGGGTGAATCACCCCTCCCAGAGGCCATATGTAACTTAAGGACAAGTCAACTAGGGGGAACCCTACTACAGGGACAGTTGTGACTGTCTATTTGAATATAGACACATTTTGAATTTCTTCTTGTCACTTGAAGACAGTTATATTACTCTAAAGAATCCATGAAAAGGACTGACAAGGAAAATCAGAAGATCTTAAAGCAGGTCATATATTTTTGTCCTTATATAACATCTCCGAAATTTGGCAACACCTAATAAACACACCCCCAACCCATGGATGATTTTTGTGCACCGGGACTCTCGTCACATAATAATGAAAAAGTAAACTGTGCTTAAATGTCCAGAATTCAGCCTCCACAGCATACTTCCACTTTCAGCCATTTCAATAAAGACCATTCTTACAATAAACAAACAAACAAAAACGATGACAGTACTCTTTACTATGTTGTAAATTCAAAATAAATAAATAAGTAAATAAATAATGCTGCTAATTCCATAAAATATTTGGAACTAATTTTGTTTTCATAAATACATAAAATAGTTGGTGTTTATATCTTTTTCAAGTTTTTTAAAAAATATATTTAATTGATTTTTTTACAGAGAGGAAGGGAGAGGGATAGAGAGTTAGAAACATCGATGAGAGAGAAACATCGATCAGCTGCCTCCTGCACAACCCCTACTGGGGATGTGCCCGCAACCAAGGTACACCCCTTGACCGGAATCGAACCTGGGGCCTTCAGTCCACAGGCCTATGCTCTATGCACTGTGCCAAACCAGTTAGGGCTCTATACTCTTTCTAAGGGTGACCTGGCTTTTGACAGCAAAAACAGACTCCTCTACAGTTTCACAGCAGACCTCATGGAGGTCTGATTCCGTGGCCCCGCCCTCAGAAACCAGCAGGTGTACACGTGGTGTTCACGTGAAAAAATTCAAACCTGTAGAGAACTTTTATGCATTCACTTGAGCCAAACTGTCCACATTTGCCGGGAAGCAGAATCTCAAGGGGTTGGGACAATGCTCCGGAGAATGGCTGTTTTTCACTTTCCTTTATTCATTCTCTCTCTCTCTCTCTCTCTCTCTCTCTCTCTCTCTCTCTCTCTTTCTTTCTCTCTCTTTTAATTTAGTACATTTTCACTGATTTCTGAGAGGAAGGGAAGCAGGAGAGAGAGAGAGAGACAGAAACTTCCTCGGTGAGGCGCCAGGACAGAGACCATAGATTCCTTCATTGTCATTGTTATCATGTGTATGGTTGTGTTATGCCCAGATTTCGTGATCCCCAAAGACCACGAGGGAGCCGAGTCCGATGCAATAGCAAAGAGCCTTTATTAGCCAGCCGGGTGATTGTTTGCCATTCTCCATGCAAGGAGTCCAGAGAGCCTCCCCGACCCTTTGTGCAGGACTAGTTTTAAGCACATTAACCACATCCTGTTTTTTCAACAGGCAATTTAAGACAAAACAGTTTTTCCTAAGCAATGTCAGGATCATGCAATTGATGACCATGTTATTCACAGGGTCATCCTGTTCTTCAGAAAGCTGACAGTGTTCTATGAAAGAAGGCCTACATGCTGGGAAGGGGCCATGAGACCATATCTCAAGGTCTGGCCTGGTGTCAGCACTCACAACTTTATCTGGGGCATAGTCCATGGCCTCAGTAGTGCTCAAAAATTCCCACTCTCTAACATTCCCCACTGGTTTTATGTACTTGAGTCAAATCATTGACTCTTTTGGGTCATTGTTGCTGAGGGAGTTATATTGACCCATGGGGACTATAAGCTTGATAGAATTAATTCTCTCCTGAATAAAGTCAGTGGGCCTGTAAACCAAGGACGCCAGCAGAGCGGGTTGTACCTAGCAAAATCAACAAAAAACTATCTCTCCCTGCTTCATAATTAACTGCTAACAATCCCCCCTCCTCCGTCCCATCCCCCAGTCCAGTTGCTTGTCTCTCTTCCCAATTGTGTGTCAGAGGAAGACAATTCCTACAGAGGGGAGAAATAGAAACAGTGGGAGTTTCAGAGAAAACTACAGACTACCACTGTAGTAGCCCTCCCTTTCGAAGTCTGAGGTCTGATCTGTGGAGAAAAATGACTCTTAGTCAGCTTGGAAAGATAGGGGGGAGGAAGATAAGGGTGTGTAGGGAGATTTCTTGCAAACTGAAAGCCTGGAAGGCTCCTGAAAGAAGAGATCTTTAATACT
The DNA here is from genome assembly GCA_026230045.1 of Corynorhinus townsendii. NCBI lineage: Eukaryota > Metazoa > Chordata > Mammalia > Chiroptera > Vespertilionidae > Corynorhinus > Corynorhinus townsendii. The sequence goes on from JAPDVU010000014.1 coordinate 1,048,181, forward strand.
GTTCCAGATGCTATTAGAATTGGGGGTCCATAGTTAGTTAATAATAACTTTACAAATTTATACCTTTAAATTAACCCTAGGACTTTAAAATTTCAATTTCATACAGCAAATTCACAAATTAGAGCAAACTGAAACCCTTACTTATAGAAATTTTTATTAGCTAAATGGGCTGATTCCCTCCCACTGTGATAGAGAGCAAACATCTTTGAGAAAAATAACTCAGCAGCGCTGCTTAAGACGTTTGCAGACCATCACAGGTTCAGACTTTAATAAATAAAACATTTTAACCAGATGAATCAACAGAAATGCAGAATAAATCAAAGTAGCTTTCACTTCACACAGACCAGTTAATGAGCAGATAATTATGCCAAGACAGACAAACATCCATACTCACACTCTCTCAGTAGACTAGCCCAAACTGGAGCTGAGCAGATAAACGAATAAATGCCCAACTCCCAGATAGGCATGGGGGCACTCCCGGCACCCACGCCCCAGAACAGAATTCTCAACCAACGTCTTGGTGAGAACCTACCGGAGGAGTTAAGACTGCGTCCAGTAAGTCCACAGAATAAAACAAAAAGCACAGAAACAGACAAACTGAGGGCCCCTAAGAACAGGCTTCCAATTCCGTGGAAGCAAAACCGAAAGCTAGATGACGGCCTCATGCTGACCGGTGGGAGCAACCCGCCTCTACTCAGATCCCAGAGAGGTATCCACATCTCTCCCGGGAGGATCGGAAGTTTTCCGAATCCTCCAGCCCGTGGTCTTCCAGTGCGTCCACCTAGACCACTGCCAGAATTTCAGAAACGAGCTCACACAAGAGAGACAGAGAACAAACAGACACCTACTGTGGCCAATCAGGCTCTCTGGGTCAGGTTTCCTAGTGGGTCTTGGGGATCCCAGATGAGGCCCCAAATGGTATGCCCAGATTTCGTGATCCCCAAAGATCACTAGGGAGCCGAGTCTGATGCAATAGCAAAGAGCCTTTATTAACCGGCTGGGCGACTGCTCTGCCATTCTCCACGCAGGGAGTCCAGAGAGCCACCCCGACCCTTTGTGCAGGACTACTTTTAAGCACATTAACCACATCCTGTTTTTTCAGAGCAGGCAATTTAAGACAAAACAGTTTTTCCTAAGCAATGTCAGGATCATGCCATTGACGACCATGTTATTCACAGGGTCATCCTGTTCTTCAGAAAGCTGACACTGTTCTATGAAAGAAGGCCTACATGCTGGGAAGGGGCCATGAGACCGTATCTCAAGACCTGGCCTGGTGTCAGCACTGACAACTTTATCTGGGGCATAGTCCAAGGCCTCAGTAGTGGTCAAAAATTCCAACTCTGTAACAGTTGCCTGTTAACTGTCTATCCTGCACCCACCTACGTATAACAAGTAGGTGTGGCCCTGACCGGTTTGGCTCAGTCAGAGGGTAGAGCGGACTGATGTCGGCCTGTGGACCTTAGGGTCCCGGGTTTGATTCGGGTCAGGGGCGGCTGCCTGGGTTGTGGGCTCGATCCCCAGTAGAGGGCATGAAAGAGGCAGCCGATCCATGATTCTCTCTCATCGTGGATGTTTCCATCTCTCCCTCTCCCTTCCTGATTGACTCTGAAATCAATAAAAATAGATATCGCAAAAAAGAAAAAAGAAGGGAGTTTAGTCAGCCGCCCTTTTAGCTCCAGTGACTTGGCAACCGTTATTTTGAAATGGCTAAGGTCAACCTCTCCCTTTTATCCTCCTACCCGTCGCCCCCAGCCCACCCTTGTTTTCATTTCACTGTTTTAATAACACGAAACACAAAACATTGTACAAGTATGTTTTTTACTACATAATGGTGGAATAATACATTTCTGTTGTTGTTGTTTTTTATATATCTTTATGGATTTCAGAGAGGAAGGGAAAGGGAGAAAGCGATAGAAACATCCATGAGCGCACGTGTTAGAACCCGAAAGATGGTGAACTATGCCTGGGCAGGGCGAAGCCAGAGGAAACTCTGGTGGAGGTCCCTAGCGGTCCTGGCGTGCAAATCCGTCGACCTACCTGGGTACAGGGGCGAAAGACTAATCGAACCATCTAGTAGCTGGTTCCTTCCGAAGTTTCCCTGAGGATAGCTGGTGCTCTCGCAAGACAACACAGTTTTATCCAGTAAAGCAAATGATTAGAGGTCTTGGGGCCGAAACTATCTCAACCTATTCTCAAACTTTAAATGGGTAAGAAGCCCGGCTAGCTGGCATGGAGCCGGGCATGGAATGCGAGTGCCTAGTGGGCCACTTTTGGTAAGCAGGACTGGCGCTGTGGGATGAACCGAACGACGGGTTAAGGCGCCCGATGCTTACGCTAATCAGACCCCAGAAAAGGTGTAGGTGGATATAGACAGCAGGATGGTGGCCGTGGAACTTGGAATCCAATAAGGAGTGTGTAACAACTCACCTGCTGAATCAACTAGCCCCGGAAATGGATGGCGCTGGAGCATCGGGCCCAGACCCGGCCAACACTGGCAGTCGCTCAGTCTGAGAAGGGAAACAGGAACACGAGACAGGACGCGTGTGCGCGCATGCACTTGCGCGCCCCTGTACGTGCTTCCATCGCCCACGCCTGGCGCACGCTAAGCCGGGACCAGTAGGAGGGCCGCGGTGAGCCTTGAAGCCTAGGGCTCCCCGTGGAGCCATTGCAGGTGCAGATCTTTGTGGTAATAGCAAATAT